>RXPK01004141.1:0-64964 GCA_004143645.1 Protaetia brevitarsis | reverse complement strand
TATTCCAAAATATTCTACAATAGCAAGACCTCTTAGTGAATTATTGAAAGGAAGCAAGGCATTTACCATTGGTGAGGAACAGAAAGCTGCATTTGAAGAGCTTAAAAGAATTTTAGCAACTAAACCAGTTTTGAATATTTATAAGCAGGGAGGACCAATCGAGCTGCACTGTGATGCTAGTCAGGAGGGGTACGGAGCCGTGTTATTGCAAAAATGTGACGGGGACAATAACTTTCATCCGATATATTATATGAGTAAAAAGACTACTGAAGCCGAGCGCAAGTACATAAGTTATGAACTAGAAGTACTCGCGATCGTTGAGGCATTAAAGAAGTTCAGGGTATATCTGTTGGGTGTAAAATTTAGAATAATCACAGACTGTTCAGCCTTTAGTCAAACGATGCGAAAAAAGGAACTGAATGCACGTGTAGCAAGATGGGCATTGTATTTAGAGGCCTATGACTATGAAATTGTCCATAGAGTAGGTTCAGCCATGCGTCATGTCGATGCTCTTAGCCGGTATCCAGTTTATCAGATAACCATAGAAGATCCTGTTTCGGCACAAATTCGAAAAGCCCAGGAACGCGATGAAAAGATTATAGCTATTAAAGAAATATTAAAGACGACACACGGATATGACAACCTTTTCCTGAAGAATGACATGTAGTATAAATTGCAAGATGGAAAAGAGCTACTCGTTATTCCAGGCGATATGCAAAGGGATATAGTGAGAATGGTACACGAAAGGAACCATTTCGGTAAAAAGAAGACCGAAGACGCAATCAATCAAGATTACCATATACCGAAATTAGCTGCAAAAGTGGAACGCTGTATTTCTAATTGCGTAAGATGTATTTTGGGAAACAGAAAATCTGGAAAGCAAGAAGGATTACTTAATCCAATACCAAAAGAAGGGGTACCGCAGCATACATATCATATAGATCATTTGGGACCATTAGAGTCAACAAATAAGAATTATAAGCATATATTAGCAATAATAGACAGCTTTAGTAAATTCGTATGGCTATACTCTGTGAAGTCGACAACAAGTAGAGAAGTAATCGTCAAACTACAGATACAGCAAAAGAATTTTGGAAATCCAGCTCTCATAATATCTGACAGAGGTACAGCCTTTACTTCAGACGAATTCAATCAATACTGTAAAGAGGAAAATATACTTCATCATTGCGTCACAACTGGTCTACCTCGAGCCAATGGCCAAATAGAAAGAATTAATTCAGTGATAATATCGATATTAACAAAATTGTCACTTGAAGAACCAGCAAAATGGTATCAATATGTCGACCAAGTTCAGCGAATTATAAACTCTACGTGCCAAAGAAGCACTGGTTTTACACCATTCCAGGTACTAACTGGTGTCAAAATGAGAAGTAAAGACGATTTGCGTATAAAGGAAATGATTGACAAAGAAATTGAAATGACTTTCGTTGAAGATAGAAATAAAATACGAGAGGAGGCAAAGAAACAAATTTTAGAGTGCCAGGAAGAAAATCGCAAGACATACAACCTCCGAAGACGACCCGATAGGAAGTACAAAATGAATGATTTGGTAGCTATAAAAAGAACACAGCAAGGACCAGGCCTAAAATGGCCAGTAACTGCTACAACATGCGCAGAATTCATAAAACCATGGATTAACCAAGATAATAATTGTAGCGAATAATTCGAGGACGAATTTGCAGTAGGATGGCCGAATTGTGGGGTGAAATAAAATATGGGTGGGGTGAACGCGCTCGCATCATCGGTGCACCAGTCGAAAACTCGCAATATAGGCGTTAAGACGTAATGTACTTACCTGCGTAACTGTTCGTTTATTATTTGTAATAGTTATAGTTATAAGTATCAATACTTTATGTTTTAATAAAACAAACACAGAGTGTGGGCGTTTCAATTGTCCAATCCTACAGTATACTTGGTTGACAAACTAATATTTCCAGAACTTATTCGATTAACTGCCACCCCATTTCCGTCTATAAACGTATGTTAACCAACAAAATTGAAATGCAAATTGTGAATACTTATGCAGGTGTTCTGGACCGTTTGAAAGTGAAAGAATAAAAATTCGTTTGAGATTACATCTAGCGAAAAATAGTGGCTGTATGTATGTATATGAGGAAGGTGATGTTACACTGCGACCTAAGAGATCTATTGTGTCCCCTATTCTTGCTGTTTTGCAGTTGGCCTTCCAATCTTATTCCTTTCAGAAACTGTAGGATATCAAAAGGCCCCAGGTTAGGTAAGTCTCCCTCTTTGATTTCACGTGCTCCCAGGTGCAATGCCTTTGGGTTGCACAGTGCTACGCAATTTGAGAGGAGGTGGATGGGTGTTTCATCGTGTTCCAAAGAAAATCTACATTCAGATTCCTTTGCGAATCCAAGCTTCCTCAGGTGTCCTTTCAGTTTATAATGGCCTGAAGGTATTCCTGTTAATATGCGAACATTGTCCCTACTCAGGTTGATGCATTCTGTAAACCTCTTCTAAATAGTGAATGGTAGGCGCGGAAAATTCATTAAAAGAACAGTGAATAAATACGTGCAAGTTTACAGGCATTTGCAGGGAAGGGGCTAGGGGTGCCTGCAAGGCGGAGTTTTATCTTCCTTGCTGTGGACTACCCTAGTGGATGACGTAGGTTCTGGTTCAGCGCATGCAAACTGCATTAAATACGGTTGACAAATAGTGTAAACAAGAGCGACTATCAGTCAATGCTCAAAATAGCACAAGTTGTCATGTTTACAAGAAAAAGAACGCTAGAAGGACCGCAACCACTAATGATAAGAGGCGAAAGGACTCCATATGTCAAAGGTGCGAAATATCTAGGGGTATGGTTTGATCAAAGACATACATGGAATCCACATATCCAGAAAACAACCAACAAAGCCACTGTCGCCCTAGGTAGGTGCACGAGGCTGTGTGGAAGGAATTGGGGACTTAGCGCCAAGATGACTTTCGGGTTAAACACAAGGGTATTAAACCCATGGTAACGTATGAAGCTATAGTATGGTGGCCAAAGGTGCGGCAAGTGGAAACGGCCAAAAAGCTGGGTGGCGTGCAGAGGCTAGCGTGTCTGACCGCCACAGGGCCGAAGAGATCGGCCACTACCACCGCAATGGAACTAATTCAAAACCTGCCACCAGCACATATTTATATACAAGAAGCTGCAAAGTCTACAGTACACAGACTTTCGCATAGTCAAGTACCCAATAAGTAAATCGCACGGCACTGACTATAAAAATAACTGTTAGATGAACTCAAGGAGGCAATCCCTTTTAGGAATGCCATGTGATGCCATGGATCAAAAATTCAACCTAGATAAAAAAAACATCAGGTTATAATACCAGATAAGGACTGTGTGATAGGTACTCCAGTAAGAGCGGACTCAAACTGGTATTCGGACAGCTCTAAAATGAACTACGGCGGTGGAGCGGGAATATACGCTGAGAAGCTTAAAAAAGCTCCTTTCCGTAAGCTTTAGCAAATACATAATGATGTTCCAAGCTGAGGTTGCTGCTATTCATCATTGTATCAGAGAAATTGAAATATGTACCGAGCAAGGTAAAAGCGTCGGTATTTTCTCCGACAGTCAGTTCACACTTAAAGCGATTAGTTCCATAAGCGTGGATTGATTAGGAATTGTGTAAGCGGCCTAAATGAGGTGGGCACCCAAAGGAAATTAACCTTGGTCTGCGTCGCTAGCCACTCGGGTGTGAGAGGAAAAAAGACAGCGGACGAGCTGGCCAGGCGAGGTTCGCTGGACCCCTTCTTTCGGCACTACCAAATCGCAAATTAAAATATCCATCAATGAATGGATATATAATCAGTCCAGAGAGTAGTGGCCAAATCACCGGAACAGAGGCAGGCAAAAGGGCGCTTAAAGGGACAGAGGCCTGAATTTAGATCTATTGAATGAAGATAGAAAGGCTGTTAAAATGGTGGTAGGTGTGTTGACTGATTACTGTAGACTAAATGGGCATATGCATAACATAGGTCTGGTAGATGATGCTACTTGCAGATTCTGCCAGAAGGAGGAAGAAACACCAGTTCATGTGCTGTGCCAATGTGATGGCCTGGCGAGGACAAGGTTTCTAGTAATGGGCGTGGAGAACCCCACAGCTACTAACTACACAAAGAAGCCGCTCTCAAAGATGATAGGCCTAATTAAGAGGGCAAAATTAGAGAGCGTTCTCTAGGAAGAAAAGGAGATCACAATAGATCTGAAAAGATCGCGGTGAAACAGGTTCATAGGGTACCCCAATCTAACTTAATCTAACTCCCTGTTAAAATCATCCTTATTCAATTCATGTAAAAGCATAATTTTAAAGGGATGAAATTTGAACTTCTGAAGTATTCTACAAATTGATGAATTGATTTCAAGCATAAGGAGTAATGCTTGAAATATCTAATGTATCCACGTCGTATTTCCAAACACTGCGACCTGATTCTAAGGCTTCGACGTTGATATCTTATTGACAACTCAATGAAAATTTGTTTTTTGTTATGCACAGAATCCGTTTCCGTAATTTCTGGATTAATTAATTAATTAATAATATAAAGATGGAAGAAGTTTATAATTGTAGTAAAATAAACTGCAGAGGGGATATGTAGATAGAGAAAAAAAAAACAATAAACAACTAAAGAGAACGAGATGGTGGAAGGACGAAATTAAAAGGATGGTACAAGAAAAGAAATCGGCCTAGAAAAAAAATTATCTAAACGAGGCCACAAAAAATAAAGAGATGTGTAGTAGTAAGAGAAATCTAGTAAAGGATGCCGTAAAAGAAAAGAAAGAGAAATCCTGGAAAGATTTTGGGAAACAAACAACAAAAATGCATAAGATCGATAATAGAAAATTCTGGACAAAAAAAAAGATTGAGAGGAAATAAAAGCAATAAGAAGTAGATATAATCAGGTACAAACGCAATAAAAGGTATTTTAAAAGGATAAGTTCAATAAACACCATTTGATAGTGGAAAAAAAAAATATAAGGAGAGCAGAAAAAAAGATGAAGGAAATCGAAGAGATAAAACGTCGATTGAAATACGAAAAGCAAGCGGAGAAGATGCAATAGCTCCAGAAATGATCAACTGCTTGGGAGGAAAAGGAAAGAAATGGATATTGAAACTGTTTAAAGAGGCATGGAACAAATAGGAAAAACCAAAAATTTAATAACACTACTATATAGAAAGTCCAGTAATCCCGAAATATAAGAAAAGAAGAAATTGTTAAAAAATGGATGTTATGGAGGTAGGGACTATTACTACACCCCATTATTGGCTTCTTGCGAAGACAGTTTACGTTATCTTTTGGACAATGTAATCTGCTGCAAATTATGCTACAATTTCGGAGGTATTTCTAAAAATTTGAAAAATTGCGCAAATTTTGGAGGGGGCACACCTCTAAATTGGGCAATTGGGCAGAAAAAGAAACTGCATAGTGCTTCTACCACTGGTGCTCTTTCCGTCTGTAGAGTTTCGTTGAAATCGGAATTTGACAGTTTAGGGTGTCCCCTCGTTTTTTTAGAATTTGAATGCTAGAAGTTGGAATATATGTTTATATCAATTGTACTTACTTTTTTCAGCAAGCGATTCACGAAGTCTAGATAGATTTGGGCAGCAAACTTTAGGGATATCGCCTTCAAATCCGCATTGACTTGGACTGCCACCTGCACGCAACACTTCTATAGCTTCCGGACAATTGTTCACTAATATGCAAGTGCCGCGCCTTCCCGAATCAGTTCTGCATGATTTGCCTAACAGATATTAATTTAAAATTAAAATCTTACCAGTAGGTATTTATTTAGCAGTAAGCAGGAGGAGTAAGTAATAAGATAAGGAGAGCTAAGTGTATTTTGAGATAAGATGCCGATTATCATTTTTAACCGTCTACAAGTGAGTCCGGAAGAATTTTCTGAATATAATATACAGTATATATCAATATTGCTTAAAAATACTTTTTGCTATTTAAAATAGACTTGTAGTTTCATTAAGTTTCTTTATTCTTTGCCTAAGTATTTTAGGATAAATTATCCCGTCTTCGACATCCAGATATCAATTCAAGTTTTAAAGTATATTTTAACCAGTTAATGCTCACTTACACTTATACTTAGCCATAGTCAACCATACGTTAAATGTTTATTAGGAAACATAAACAGACATAAAACAAAAAAATATTGTAATGGTTTTGAAAAATTGATATTGTTTAATTGTACCGTTACTACTTAGCTTTACTTTTATCTACTTTAGAATAGCAAAAAAAGATATAAAATGTCGCAGCAAACAGCCACACGATATCCAGGTGATGTAGGAGACTTCTGCATTTGGCAAGTCCTTCGAGGTATTTTCCTTTATAATTTTCCCTTCAGGAAGTAAATACGATCAAGAGTGAGACACCTACACATCGAAACTAAACATTAAAATTTGAATTAATGATTATATTAATAACAGATAATGACAGATGAAGGTTGGATCGAGTTCACTTCGAAAGGACATTTTTAATTTTTTGCAGTGTGTGAGACCGTGTAAAACAAAGCAGATAAGAAAGTAAATATCTGTGGTAAGTCAAATGAGTTCGCTTATTAAATAAGAATTACGTTTTTGATTAGTAATTCCAAGTTTTACAATATAGAATCAACATAGGAAATAAATACCTACGTTAAAATTAACTTTCAAAATTCCCGCAATTTCGGGATGTTCATCGTGTGTAATTCTATGCTCAAAGGACGGGTAAAACAGTATATGCAACATTTGACGGTAAAAATTATTGGGTATTCGGTTCGTGTCGTAAATACATACTAATCAGTAAAATTAGAACTACCACCTTACAAAAATTTACCACTAGTGCTTGGAAACTGGTTGGCGATTGCATACAAACTTCCTAACCAAACAAAATTTCTCGAACCTTTTAAAAATAAAAGTTATATTAAAATTTAAATTAGAATTAAAATAATACATTTATTTTTTTTTAGGTTGCTAAGACGCAGAATACCTTTCAAAGGAATAAATCAGCAGGCATCAGAACGGAGACGTCTTGTCAGGGCATCGAATGGGGCTCTCGTACTTCTAATCATAAAGAATGGCCCAGGATAGGAACATATCTCGAGAATATCGTCATTGGAGAAAATTACCCAACAAATATGCAGGTAAAAATTTGGGTGAAATTAATATGATAAACTTCGTTTAATAATCACCATAATTTTTAGATTAGAATTCGAAATAATTAGGGTTTTACCAAAATAGCCGTTAAATTTTATAAAATAATTTGAGACACGTCCGTCTCTCACGGAGGTTGGCAAGTGAACGCTTTGGAATTGAAATTTTTTAACAGATATTGATAGCAATCCACGGACAGTGGGCCAAGATACCGCTGGTATCACTTCGATATAATTTTTGCGTATAGTCCGACCACCTCCGCGGAGATCTACAAATCGTCTGAAACTGTAGCCTTAGAGATAATGAGTCGATCGAATGGTGGGAATTTTTTAGTAATGTTGCTAAAGAACTAGATAGGCTACGGCATCATATTTGGATAGTTAGTAGGGTAGCACGCTTGTAAATGAATATTTAATGCTCTTTAGTGGTCGGAATTGGTGCTAAACTACAAATATTTAAAATATAAATCTTTATTTAATTACTCGTGGTTAGAATAATTAGGATTAAGTTATTTTTAAGTATTAGAATAGGTACTGTTGTTGTTTTGTTTGTTTTTTAGGTCATCATCTTTCCTGTTCAACTTCTGAATGTGTGAAAAAAGGGAGCAGCTACGCGAGAACGGCAAGGCTGTCGGAATTTGAGGAGATGTGGAGGCTGCTTCTTAGGCACTCAGAAGGATAATAATAATTTGCGGCTATCAGTAATAAGGTCTGGGACTTCTTCCCAGATCCTCCCAGAGTAAGGTTTTTGCCACGGTTTTCCCTTACTCCGTGGCCATTGATTTTATATAAGTATATTATATATAATCAGTGTGCTTGGCGAATGCTGGGAGATAACGAAAGTCGTTCCATGGGCGCATTTAATAATAACTGATAGCTGACTGATTTACAGTAGACTCGCGATTATGTGAACTAATCACATTTCACATATTTTATCATTTCTCAAAAGTAGTATTCATATGGTCGCGAGGCTATTGTATTATATTTTTGTTATTAAGAATTATAGGGAAGTTATTTAGTTAGAGTAGGGACATTTCAATTGTTATGGAACCCATATAGTACTTAGATTAGGTAGCCTCGTGTAGTACTTTTTTTAGGTGGAGCACGGGGTTGGGATGATATGTAATAATTTATTTTTCATAAATAAAGTGAAACTGTAGCCAATTTGGAAGTAGCTTACCGCTCGTGGCATGGGAATAGCAACGTTCGTTGTGTAATTAAATGTGTGTAGGTGTATTTGTCGGTATTTTTACAGAAAGTAAAAGTTTTTTAATGAATGCTTTGTGATTGCCACTGCTTTTGACGTTTGACATTCACTATTAATTATTTCTTGTCACGATAATTACCTTTAGTGGTTATTAAGTATGAATTAGGATATGTAAAACAACATAACAAGGGTAAAGCTTCATTTCACAACAAGTTTTCAAAATGACTGGGTTGTCTTTCGAGGCAATAAGCAAGACGGTCTTGAAAAAGAACGCAGACCATTTCTTTGTGACAGTTCCATCACATATGCAATACGCATACGGTCTTTCAGTTCATTATTGAAGTTTTGTGTATCGAAGTATGTTATTGAAGGTGCTTCGAGCACATGCTAGTCCGCGAATATCCAACAATTTTATATTATGTATTAAAGGAAAAAAGCAAAAAAAAAGAACAGCCAGTTGTAGAAAAGAAACAATTTATCAAAACCTATGATCCTATAATGTAATTTAACAATGGATACTATAAATATAAAAGGTGTTAATGGTCTGTGCAACTTTTTTATGATGCCTAATAAATATTAGATATTTAGGAAAGATTTGTTCTCTATATTTTTAGTGTTTGGTCTTTCACAATTGCAAATACCACGAAAGCTAATATAATTAATAAAAAACAAAACAAACAGATTTTTGCGAAAGAATGTTTAATATATTAAATAAAAACGTAGAAATCTTGGATAAAATACCGACTTTTTTCTGATGAAGCTACATTTACCTTAAATGGTGATGTCAACTCTCAGAACTTCTGGCTTGTATCCCCTATTAAAAAATGCTGAATTTCCTTTCCATTAACTTATTAGTTATTGATCCCACGTAAATCTTCAGGGTTAAAACCTTACCCGAACAAGTCAATATTTTCATTGCAACTACAGAAGCTAACTTTGCGAATTTTGGTATTTTGCTTAACACTAGCCTCATCTTACCTTACTTAATTCGCAAAGAGATACATTTAATATCGATATTTATAAGGACTTACCTGATGTAAATCGATACAAAGCTGCTCCGTAGGTGATCACTTGCAAGATTACGATGAAGGCTAATATTGCGGCTGAATTCATTGTGAATGATATTGATCTTTCTGGTAACACTACTGTTGGATATGGATAAATTCCTGATCACTGTCAATTGCTGATACGGAGATTTTATCTGTATTGATATTTCAGATAGAGATTTTGCTATTATTGTTTATTGTTATAAACATGATGGATTCCTTCAAAGAATGTCTTGTAACACTGGTAACATTTCATATAAATATATATGCGTGTATAGATATTATCTGCTAATTTCGTATCAATATTGTGATGACCTAAAAAAGCAATTTTTTTTCAGTTCCCGAAATGATGATGAATATGGCTGTGTAAGGTCGAAGTGATAATTCGTATTGCGCAAAAATGGTGATATATTTTTTAAATAGTTCGATTGAAGCCTGACTAATTAATTACCAGTTTGACCAGTTTAATCATAATCGACCAAGCTTTTAACATTATTCGGAATAATAATAAATGAATGTCCTAAGTAACAGAAACAAAAATAACTTGCTGTATAATCTAAATATACAGCGTGAATATAAAGTAAGGAACATGGATGCCAGAGCGCTTATTACCAAAGATGCGTAGAACTGCCATTCTGCGATAACACCTACACTTACTACTGCTAATTTTAACTAGCACTTTTGAAAAAGTTGCTGCTTTTTGCTTTTTAGTTACATATAAAATCAGAAAAGTAGCTGCATTGAGCTAACCAAATTTATCTAATTTAACAATACTGTTTGGTTGTACAGTGTGTGTCACGACGAGCTTCCATTAAAAGTTTATGGAGAAGCAAATAAATGCGAGATTTAATTTTTTTTGTAGTGAGCCTGTGGGTGTAGGTTAGTTTAATTAAAATATTTTCGACTTCCGGTAATGTTCCCTAATACCGGAAGTAGTTGCCAACTTTGTTATTTCAAATGGAAAGGTAGTATTTTTATTTCAAATTTGGATTCTACTCTGAATTTTAGGTCAAGTTTATCCAACATATCATGCCCTTAACCTTTATGCTTTACAAGATATTCGCTTTTTTTAAATAATTTTGCATTATGCAGTGGTACACGAATCTTTAAGTTGCTGGCAGTTGGTACAGTGTAATTTTTTCATTTTCATTTTAAATAATATCCATCAAATGGGGTATCTATTTCCAACAAAGAAATGAAGAAATATTAAACTGACTGCAGGTAAAGAGGGGCAAAAGGAAGATCTTCAATTTGTGATAACTCATTTTTTTAAATAGCAGCCCCTAAGTTTCTCTGCGCCAATTGATTGACCGTATAAATATTAAAAACCGTTTTTAGCTGAAATGAATGGTTTAGGAGATATTACAGAAAAACTGTCGCAGCATAATCATTACAAGTACATGTGTCGGTTCTAGGTGGCCATGATTGAACAATGTCAATAACTGTCACCTATAATAAATAAATACCATAGGCAATGGTAAGGATTGTGAGGTTTACCGGTAAAATGACCAAAAAACGTTCGGTGAATTTACCGGTAAATTACACAAATTACCAGTAATTCGGTAAATGAAAAATCCATACCAGCAATTTTTATGTATGTACGAAATATTGTGTTTATAGATATTTACAGGTCTAAAGAACATTGAGAATAAAAAAAAAAAAACAGGTAAGCGTAAGTAACAATATACCCAATTATTGATTTTACGGGAGATGTTTTTTGTTGAATTTTAATTTAAATTTTCTCGAAATTGAGAGCCGCTGCAATGCCCTAGAATAGAGAATATAGTAATGAAACTGACAAATTGTTTTGATTATGTTACCTAATTTATCGGCACCGAAAGCGACGGTAGAGTACCGGGAGAAATCGTGATGCAAGGATTTAAATGAATGAAAAAGGTGATGCACCTCCGCTTTACCAATCTTCAAATGAGAGGGATGATATTCGGCAATCATGACAAGAATTCAGCATCGGATAAAATTTCAGCACGACGTGCTTAGGTTGCACATACCCTGTCATGTCCCCAAGATAAGCAGGAATCCACGGTGAAAAATGAAAATCGAGGGTAAACGGTTTGCAAAAGCCCATACAAAAAATAAAAGGATGGGATTACTGACAAGACAATTAAAATTTTATTGTTAGATTTAACATACAATTTACATAAAAAATGATACTCAGTATTATTAAACGGTAACGGTGAGTATATATACAGGGTGTATCAGATATAGAGGTAAATATAATAATGTGTAGCACCTGTAATCATATACAATCAAAAAGTCTTAATGCACAGGGGGTCTATCTGTAAGCATTAACGAGAAAAAAAATATTTTGTAAATGCCGTGGGCTAGAGTCGCACCTGTGCCCAACCTAAATGCTGTCCCGAGTATACCCCCACATACCGCTATCATTCAGCCATTACCGCTGTTAGTTTTGTGTGGATCGCCGCTTGGAGTACAAGCCACTTCGAATATTTTATTTAAATTCTTCCCGTCTCGAAAAAACGATCGTTTTCAGGACCATTATGATTTCATATAAAGAAAATCGAAACTTGATGCATCGGCAAAAGCGCGAAAATGTATAGATTCATTTTCGCGCGACATCATAGAAAAAAGGCGTGTTTGCAAATTTTTTGTATCTACATTTATTTCTGTGTAATTCGATTCAATTCATTTTGCGTTATATGATTAAATAAATCCAAAACAAATAACTCCGATTCATGTGGTACCGCTTATTAAAAACTAACTCTCGATTCGACAAAGCAAAAGAAAAATATTTACGTTTTTTGTAACTACTCAAGTCGCATATCCGGTGAAACTCGAACGTCTTATCAGGATATTAAAAATAATACTTTTTAGACTTACGTAGAATGCTCTTAAGAAAATAGGAATGTTTATTTTGTAAAAAAATAAATTTAAAATGCCTCAGTTTTGCTATTTTCACAAGGGCACACTGGCCGATTGGCCTTTATTTATTCAGAATGACGTTAAATGAACTTACGGCATACCATTAAGAATAATACTAAATGAGTGCAATGTATTTATACATAATACCACGTTTAGCGGGTGCTTAACATGACGTTTCCTTGCATCAGGCCCGGACTAAAGAATTTTTGGCTCTAAATTTTACTTTTTTTTATTCTTTAATGATGAAATTCGGTTTTATGTAAATTATATGTCGTGTAGTTAGCACCCAAGCAAAATTTACTTTTTTATTTGATACACCCTGTATACAGTAAATATTGAAATAATATACAAACGGTCCTACGGTAGGACGCAAGCACCGAACGCTTTGGCCAACGCAATCAGTTCACATTGATTTACACAAATAACTCTTACGATATAAGGTAATTTAAATTCAAGAAAACGTTGTTGCAAATACAAGAACAAAAATAAAACTAAATATTTGAATTGACTACATTAATGGTGAATAAATCACCCTGTATATGACGAGCCGATATTCAATCGGTTGGTGTTTAAACAATTATACTGAATTTGATGAAGTAAGTAAAAAAAAAAAATAAGTAAATAATTCTACTGAATTTGAAATATTGTACTGAGCTAGCAACTAGTAGCACCTTCCGATCCAGCATATAACATGTGAAATTTACAGGTCGTGAAAGAGAACGCAAAAAAAATAGATGATCGGGGATGGTTTTCTATTACTAAATTTTATACGAGGTAGAGATTACTAAAAAAGCGTGCAACTTAGCTTTGCCCTCGGTCAGCTGTTAGCGGGGCGTGGAGATCCTCTCCTATACGGACAGTCAAGGCCAAGCCTCCGCGACTGACTTGGCAGCAGCTAAAAGAGGTGGCCCAGTGTGAATTCCGAAGGAGGTGGGTTCTCCGAAGGACTTAAGAAGTCGCAAACATTCTCAGCCGCATGTGGGTAATTCAAAACCTTACACAAGACGAAGAGAAGCTTCAGGAGTTAAGAATAAGAGGAATCGAAAAAAAAAACCCTAAAACAACAGAAACCCCAAAATTAGTAAAATAAAAGAAGTAACAAAATTTGGCTTACCGCTAATTAACGAGGTTTTTCAACGAAGAGAAGAAACAAGAAACAGATTGGCGTTGGAGACGCGTGGTTGTCAAATTATATCCCAACATATCAGAAACATCCGCCGTAATAATCACGAAATTTCCACTTCAAACACAAGCGAAGATACGGCCAATGATTATTTCAAGTAAATTTCCAATAAAATCCACATATGTGTGAAAATATCCAAAATTCCCAAGGACAGGAAGATTCAGTCGTGAGAATGCGTCTATCAACTCCGAAGAAGAAGGATACGGAAAATAAGTACGTCACGCATACCATTCAGAAGACAGCCAATTAAAACAAGAATAAGGACATAGAGGTGCCCTCTAACGTCGAAAAGGTGTAAACACAGATAAACGGATCCAAACGAAACAGCGATCGATCAAGCGAATCGAAGCGGGGAACCGATAATGCCGACGTGAAAAATAACGTTCTGTCAGAACAAACTGACCCAACCCCAAGAATGTCAACAATCTGGCTTATCATAGGAATTCAAGAAATTAAACGAAAATCTGAGACCGTTTTAAGTATAAGAATCTATCTGTAAGTAAATGAAAAATAAGAGATACAAATTCTAGCAAGGTCGCTCTAACAGGGGAAAGAAATACAATTCAAGAACAAAAAACTAAACAATAATGCCCACGATATCGAAACTACAAGACGCAGGAGCATCTCTCAAGGTAGAAGAAGAAAATAGAGTTACAAAAACCTGTCGAAAAGAGCTAGCCAGGCAGGAGATGAATTCGACACAAACTAACATGAGGTAAGCGAAAGGAAAAATCATAACAATTAGAAACGTATAACCTACATTCCATCGAGTTAGTCAGAAAGAGAAGGAATCTAAAAATTCAACAAAAGAAAAGCAAAAGATTGAAAAAAGTCGTATAGAAATTAAAAGAAAATAAGTCTCAAACGAGATGGATAACGAAATGCAACGTAAAGAAAAGCGAGATTAATGCTCATTTGTTGCTAGGACGGTAGGAAGTAAAAAACCCCATTTTTCCTACCCGTATTTGTCAACAAGGGCAATTTCAATTCTCTCATTTTATGGTTTTTTTTTTGTGTGGATTTTATTTATCTCTCGAAAAAAGTTGAGTTAGCATATGTGATTTGTGCTCTGGAGTTTTTTAAGATTTTTAAAAGTTTTAAATCGTTTTTCTTAAAGAGTAAGTAAATGTCTCATTTTTTAATATTTAACCTTTTTTAATATTTAAAAATAATAATATATATGAACAACATTTCACGTATTTAAATTAATAGCAATTTTGAATACATCACATTATGAGAGGACATTAATGCAACATTATTGTAAAATAACATTAAAATTTGAACCTTAAATATTTTTTTTTATTCTAACAACTGCTAAAATAATTAAATACAAATATTCATTACAAAATTCTAATATTATGCCTTAAGGGGGTTACTACATATCTTTATCCATATGGGAAAACCGCCATCACGTATGTCCCTTTTTCTCAGAAACGTCGTATCTCATCTCATTGAATTTTTTTACACACGTTATCTAGTGTTGTCCCAACTAACTGAATGAAGCGTTTTTAAAATAAACTTCTGCTCTTTAAACAAAAAAAAAACCGAAAATTTAAAAAAGTGAAAGAAGAAGATATGGACTTTGTAAAACCCATAAAAAAACGTCTTTAGAAATTTTATGAAATCATTCACTTAAACTGTTGGGACAATACTAGATAACGTGTGTAAAAAAATCAATGAGATCAGGCACGGCGTTTCTGAGAAAGAGGGACATACGTAATGGCGGTTTTTCCATATGGATAAAGATATCTAGTAACCCCCTTAAGGCATAATATTAGAATTTTGTAATGAATATTTGTATTTAATTATTTTAGAAGCTATTAGAAGTAAAAAAAATATTTAAGGTTCAAATTTTAATGTTATTTTACAATAATGTTGCGTTAATATCCTCGCATAATGTGGTGTATTCAAATTTGCTATTAATTTAAATACGTGAAATGTTGTTCTTATATATTATTATTTTTAAATATTAAAAAATGAGCGTGGAGTGTGTTTGTTTCCTAACGCCCTAGCAACAAATGAACATTAATCTCGCTTTACGTTGCATTTCGTTATCTATCTCGTTTGAGACTTATTTTCTTTTAATTTCTACACGACTTTTTTCAATCTTTTTTGTTGAGATTTTTTCGATTCCTTCTCTTTCTGACTAACTCGGTGGAATGGAGGTTACACGTTTCTAATAAAAAAACATTGTCAGTTTCTTTTCTACATTCTCTATTCTAGGGCATTGCAACAGCTATCAATCTCAAGAAAGTTTAAATTAAAATTAAACAAAAAATACCTCCCATAAAATTAATAATTGGGTATATTGTTACTTACACTTACCTGTTTTTTTTTCTTTATTTTCAATGTCCCTTTAGACCTGTAAATATCTATAAACACAATATTTCGTACATACATAAAAATTTCTGGTATGGATTTTTCATTTACCGAATTCCCGGTATTTTTTTGTAATTTACCGGTAAATTTACGTTTTTTGGTCAATTTGGTAAACCGGTATACAATCCTTACCATCGCCTATGGTATTTATTTATTATAGGTGACGGTTATTGGCATTGTTCAATCATGGCCACCTAAAACCGACACATGTACTGGTAATGATTATACTGCGACAGTTTTTCTGCAATATCTCCTAAACCATTCATTTCAGCTAAAAACGGTTTTTAATATTTATATATACGGTCAATCAATTGGCGCAGAGAAACTTAGGGGTTGCTATTTAAAAAAAAATGAGTTATCACAAATTGAAGGTCTTTTCTTTTGCCCCTCTCTTCCTGCAGTCAGTTTAATATTTCTTAATTTCTTTGTTGGAAATAGATACCCCATTTGGTGGATATTATTTACAATGAAAATGAAAAAATTACACTGTACCAACTGCAAGCAACTTAAAGGTTCGTGTACCACTGCATAATGCAAAATTATTTAAACAAAGCGAATATCTTGTAAAGCATAAAGATTAAGGACATGATATGTTGGATAACTTGACCTAAAATTCAGAGTAGAATCCAAATTTGAAATAAAAATACTACCTTTCCATTTGAAATAACAAAGTTGGCAACTACTTCCGGTGTTAGGAAACATTACCGGAAGTCGAAAATATTTTAACTAAACTAACCTACACCCACAAGCTCACTACAAAAAAAATTTAAATCTCGCATTTATTTGCTTCTCCATAAACTTTTAATGGAAGCTCGTCGTGACACGCACTGTACAACCAAACAGTATTGTTAAATTAGCTAAATTTGGTTAGCTCGATGCAGCTACTTTTCTGGTTTTATATGTAACTAAAAAGCAAAAAGCAGCAACTTTTTCAAAAGTGCTAGTTAAAATTAGCAGTAGCAAGTGTAGGTGCTATCGCAGAATGGCAGTTCTACGCATCTTTGCTAATAAGCGCTCTGGCATCCATGTTCCTTACTTTATATTCACGCTGTATATACTATTGTGATTTCCCAGCTATATGCTTTTAACGGAAAAGGGAAAATAAATAAATAACTTTCTTTAATAAAACAGTGCAATCATTAATAACATGTATAATTCATGAACAAGTCTATACAGGAAATATATAGAAGAGCATGAGACTCTTAATCTCAGGGTCGTGGGTTCGAGCCCCACATTAGGCGCCAAAAAGTTATATTGTGATTTCCCAGCTATATGCTTTTAACGGAAAAGGGAAAATAAATAAATAACTTTCTTTAATAAAACAGTGCAATCATTAATAACATGTATAATTCATGAACAAGTCTATACAGGAAATATATATATATAAAAGTATGAGAACACTTACTCAGGGTGAGTATAGTTATTTTGGGCATATTCAAACCAGTATTATCAATTATCCAGTATAATTTAGATTGTTTAATTCAAAAAGGAACTTTTAAAATATCCCGCGCTATCATAAGAGAATAGAAAACCACCAACCACGTTTGCCAACTTATAAAAGCTCTGAATTTTAATCTCATACGAACTAATAATAACCTCAAAATATTATAGAAGTTATACATTCATTTATATAATAATTTAAACAATGTTTTGACCAGACCCCTCGTTTATCGGTTTACACAGAGCTTGGAGTACCTCCAAATGCGATTTCCTTGTAGTGACAATCCAGATTCGCTCGTATATTCAGCTCCTTCGTTACAATCAGAATGTATGATTAGACTCGGAACAGCAAACACATGCACACCCCATGTAAAACATGTACCCAGATATAGTAAACACCAAATTCGTGAACTTATCCCCTACGATACCAGATATACCCCAGCAATATGGTTTAATTGATTTATATTTGATGAGAAATGACACAGTTTTTTCTAAGACTTTTTATCAACTATCCACACGTAACCAAGGATTTTCATACATTTTCTCTCAACGAATTACATTGAGTCACTACCCCATTCAATTTAAATAGATACCTAGGATACCAGGCTATCGTACAGTTGTCAGACGATAAATTATATTGAACTTCCATGACTACTAATACGATTTAATCCAAATTATACTGGACTTACAAACAGGTGTGTACATAAAATAGTAATTACATTTCAATATGGTTGGTAGCTTTCCTCTTATGAAACACAGCAATACATATATTTAGATTATACAGTTATTTTTGTTTCTGTTACTTAGGACATTCATTTATTATTATTCCCAATAATGTTAAGAGCTTGGTCGATTATGGATTAAACTGGTCATACTGGTAATTAATTAGGCAGGCTTCAATCGAGCTATTTAAAAAATATATCACCATTTTTGCGCAATACGAATTATCACTTCGACCTTACACAGTCACATTCACCACCATTTCGGGAATTGAAAAAAAATGACTTTTTTAGGTCATCACAATATTTATACGAAATCAGCAGATAATATCTACACACACATATATGCTTATATGAAATGTTACCAATGTTACAAGACACGCTTTGAAGGAATCCATCATGTTTATAACAGTAATCAATAATAGCAAAATCTCTATTTGAAATATCAATACAGATAAAATCTCCGTATCAGTAATTGACAGTGAAGAGGAATTTATCCCTATCCAACAGTGGTGTTACCAGTACAATCAATATCGTTCACAATGAATTCAGCCCCTATATTTGCCTTCATCGTAATCCTGCAAGTGATCGCCTACGGAGCAGCTTGGTATCGATTTACAACAGGTAAGTCCCTATAAACATCGATATTAAATGTATCTCTTTGCGAATTAAGTAAGGTAAGATGAGGCTAGTGTTAAGCAAAATACCAAAATTCACGGGGTTTGCTTTTGTAGTTGCAACGAAAATATTTATGTGCTTACTAAAAATAAAATTTCTGTGTTTATAATAACATATAACAGACTGCTTTCACATAAGCGAAGATAACTTGATATTATTATTATACAGGGTTTTCCACGGAACTGGCTGGTTAGAAGTTTTCCGGCTTAACGAAATTCCTCAGTTTTAAAAAATTGGGGTTTGCAACAATTTGGTACTTCCTTTCTTTCTAAAATATTTTCATCTTTTTTGCACTTCCGGTTAACCAGAAGTCGCCACGAACTTTGTTATTTTAAATGGAACACCCTATATATTATCATATTTTTGAATTTACTATAAAATTCTATGACGATTACCATTAGGGTATCTTATACCTATCTTCAACTGTTTCTAAGATATTACGATTTTTGTTAAAATTTTGACATTTACATTGTTGTATGTAATTGATTAAATCTCACTTGATTTAAGTGTCAGAAATCTCCGACTTTGAAATCAACAAGTACTAACATTGTTTTACCAAAACGTAGAAAAAAAATTCAGTGACATTATACAGGGTGTTTAAAAATTAGTAACATATCCAAGAATTTTGAATGTTGCAAAACTTAATTTTTTCAAATAGAACACCCTGTACATTTTTCTATTTTTGGATGTACAATTGAATTCTATACCGTTTTGCTGTAGCATTCCCTATACCCATCTTCAGTAGTTTTCTTTTAAATTACTCGTTTTGTTTATTACCGCTTTCAAATGGCCGAATAATTTCTATCTGGTGGGCCATGACATTAACATCACAACAATTTATTATTATCAGTAAGTATTATTGTTATAATCATTGTTTGTTACACGTCGCGTGTTCAGATCGATGAATATTATTGTGGAACTTATGAATTAAAGCAATAAAAGAAAAGCGGAAGGTGCTATTGGCTTTCATAGATCTCGAAAAAGCGTTCGATAAAGTCCCAAGAGAAAAACTATGGAATATTTTAAAAGAAAGGAACATAGACGATAAATAATAATGTATCAGATACATTTACAACACAATCAGGACTACGACAAGGAGGAAGCCTAAGTCCAATATTATTCATAATTTTTATGGACGATATTATTAAGAAATGTACCAAAAAAAGTAAGAAATTTTGTGTTGGATACACTGTTGAAAATATTACGGTGTTGGCGTTAATTTTGCGCTAGTCAAATATTTTAGTGTTGATTTTTTACAAACTTTGCCAGACGAATTGACTACATGTGTTTAGTAGAACAGAAATTACTAGAATTTGGTGTGAATTCTTTGTTCAGATATGAGGATTTACTATTTTCTCTAGACATTTAGAAGCATCAACCAATCAGAATTTTTCCCTCGGATAGAAATATAGAAACCCCACCTAACCTAATACAGTATTGCATTATACGCACCACCTGCATTGCACGTGTATCTGTTTTCGTTTGTTTCTGCCTATTAACATATCCAAACAAACCACCAAATGTGACTGACCTGCAAAGTGTAACCTTGTGTTATTAAACGTTAATTCCAGTGGGCATAAAAAATGTCAACATCTTAAAGATGTATTGGGAACAACTATTTACGTAATTAGTTCAGATTTGAATCAAATAGCATAAACATTCACTTAATTTTATAATGGTTCTCAAAAAATCATTTTAAAATTAGTACGTTTAGTTGAAACCAAAACTTTTGAATGAGTGGTTCTGCATATTTATAATTGAGAAAACGTCTTAAAGAGAGAATATTATAGCACTAAGAAATAGGAGTTGCATATTAAAAAGACTTTGTGTTTCGAAAACGGTGTTAAATCATCCAATAGATCGCATTCATTTAGTTAAACAGCTAGTAAATTTGTCTAGTCTAGATCAAATAAAATGTGACTAGAAGTATATCATAATTCCATTTGTTAGTTGGACAAAATAACCCCTTAGCAATAGACAATACTTGACTATCTTTGTTCGTCAAATTTAAACTTCTATAGTTCTCGACAAAATAACATGAAAATAGTGTGGACCTCTCCTGACTATTAAATTAGTCAAAAAAGTGTTAAAATTTTCAACAGTGTATTACAACTTACAAAAAGTAGAAATCTCGGAAGGAGTGTTTGCAGATGACATCGTTATAGTTGCCGAAAACGAGACAGATTTGCAACATAATATCAATATATGGTATAAAGAACTAGAACAAAATGGAATGAAGCTAAACACAAACAAAACAAAAGTGATGGCCATAGGAAATGAAAACATAGAACTTAAAATGGAGATTGACGGAGAGAATATACAACAAGTTAATACATTCAAATATCTAGGAGTAACACTAGACGAAAATGGAACACAAGAGGCAGAAATAAATGAAAGGGTTGAGAAAACAATGAATTTGTACTATGCCAAAAATATTCATAAATAAAAAGAAATATCACAAAAAACCAAAATTAAAGTATTTAAATCAATTATTAGACCCGTACTAACTTACGGCTGCGAATCATGGATACTAAATGAAAAACAAAAAAGTAAAATACAAGCAGTAGAAATGAAGTTCCTGAGAAGAGTTCGAGGAGTTACGAAGAGAGGCAAAATCAGAAGCATAGATATAAGAAAAGACCTAAACATAAAATCGACTCTAGAATTTATAGAAGAAAAGCAGTTAGAATGGTGGGGACATCTATTGAGAATGGAAGCATCGAGGCCAGTAAGAAAGATATGGGAGGAGGGTATACAGAAAAATAGAAAGCCGGGAAGACCTAGGCAAACTTGGGACGATGTGATAGGAAAAATAGTACGGAAAAGAAACAAAGAATGGGTAGAAGCGAGGAAGATGGCAGAAAATAGGAGAGAATGGAAGAAGTTCGTCCATGGTTGAAAAGAAAAGAAATACTCCTACACCTTAATTGAGGTAGAAGGAGTTATTGATTATATATATATATGCTACTGATCATCTCCATATATTATATCTATATATATATATATAATATAATTAAACTGACGTTTTTCAGGGGCGGAGCCTATTATGGCCCTCCCCCCCCCCTCCTTTCGCAATATGAAATTTTGCGCCCCTTTTCCATACCACAACGCTGTGCCACATGTTATCGTTTAGAAATTTACTAATTTATTTTATTCACTGTTTTATTTGCTAGGTAGGTACATAAACAAATATATAATAAAATAGTCCCATGTTAATACAAATATATACTAAATTTCTGTTGTTAAGAACTTCTTGTTTTCAAATTCTACATATATTTATCACAAATTCTCTTGACAGTGCTCCCCAAGACGCCTGCGGAAACGCATGCGCTCGACAACGCATTCCAATGTTGTATATAGTTAGTTGCTGTTGACAAGCTAATTGAAACCAACTAGATTAAACATTTTTATCGCATTTTTTTCTTACAGGCGGTTCTAGGTTACGGTAAAAAAAACACAAATAGATTATGTGGTGGCAGCCTCATCAGCGAAAACTTTGTCTTAACCGCCGCGCATTGCTTGAAGTAAGTTTATTTGAACCAATTATAGCAAAAACGTTTAAGAGCTAATGAATTACAACGTGAACCTGGCAAACGTCACTTACCTCTTAGTTATTTATTAATGATGAAAGATTCTCTAATGACAAAGAACAACAAGTTTGAAAACTCAATTAATGGTACAGAGTTTTCAAACTTGTTGTTCTTTATCAATTGGGACATAACCATGGAAATGATTCTCTGATAAAAAAATTCTTAAATTTTGCCAGGTAACTAATTCACTAACATGGGAACATCGGCAAACCGAAAATTTTCCATAAAACTCTAGAGGCAACAAACGATAGAGAAATGAATAAAGTGACCATTACGTACTGCTATGTACTGATTGAATTAAATGAATTTTAAAATGAAATAGAAAAATTAAATTAGCTAGCTCAACGGATAAATTTTTTAAACAACCGCAAAAGAACAATTAACCTCAGAGTTACCCTCGCGAATTAAAACTTTAATCTAACCACCAAAAGTAAATTGTGAGTGAATGAAAACTGACTTACTTAATTACCCGTAAAATTGTAAAAGTTTAATTCAAAATAAAAGAACAGAATTTTTAACCCAACGACGTTAATTAACAATCAAATTTTATTATTCAAAATGGGTTTAATTACAGCTTGTGCAGAAAAAAACCGCGAACTGAAGGTTCTGGCCTAAATTAAAAACTGCGCTTGATTCTAAATTACAATAGGACAATGCTATTTCCTATACAAAGCAAAAGTTTTGTTTGTTCAGGAAGATACTCCTAAATATACCAATGTCAAACCACGTGGCTTCAACAAATTAAATTAAGCGTGAACAGTTTCAAGAAAATTACTAAAAATAACTAAATGCAAGAACAATGCTTCTACTCACCCAAACGAGGTGATTGATAAAATAAAAATGAATCAGAAAAATTTAAAAACGGAAAATTAACTCTTTAAACTATAATGAGAGAATCGAAACTAAAAAAAAATATCTTCTCGAACAAAAATAATAAATGATCTTATATCTACTACGTGTACACGTCAATATATGAACAATTATTACTAAATGAATTCCTTGATTGGCTATATTAAAGACAATTTATGCGAAATCAAAATGAATTACAAAATGGCTTGAATAATATACAAAAATACGTCTACTCACGTTTAACAGTCGACCAAGGAACTCTAGAACAAATCTCTACAACTGTATTTCTTACAATAATCCCTCTCTTAAAAACTTATTACGCAAACGCATTACCAATACGACGACAATATCTAATAGAATAGGCGTTAAATAACAAGCAAACAATAGACATATAAATGAATGGAATTAATTTAAAAAAACTTAACACTAAATTAAATAAATCATACAATCAACTCTTTAACTTAAATTTATACAAAATAAAATCTAAATTTGTGAAAATTCTCGGTTAATTGAATCAGCTCCGAAGAAAGTAAACACATCAAGATATGCAACTCAGCAAACATGGGTTGCTAACCATAACAGTACGAAACGATATTGCATAATAAATTTAGATAGTCAAACATTAACGATTGTAAAACGATAATAATACTTAACATGTCATTGCTTGACCTATGTAGATAATGATTATTCTCAATAAGTAGCGTATATCCCTGACACTTGAAACAAAAAAGAAATAATATAGTCTGTTTGAAACATTGATTATCATTACCAATCATTTGACTGTATTTACTGTAGATAAATATCAATGCATAACAACAACAACATTTCGTCAGTGATGTATAAAACTGCTTCTCTACGTTAGCAGCTACAACCTGCTTCTGCTACCTTTGCTTAGTAGTTTAAAAAAGCTACTACTTTTGCAAGAAGTTTCCTTAAAATAGCGGTATATGTTAAACAGATAAACTGTTTCTACGCGCACACTTATACCGGGTGCGCAGCCTAAGATGCAACGGTCCATAGCCGATTTATTATGGTTTTTTTTGGAAAAATGTTTCAAATAAATGTTGCCTCGAATCATATTCTACACATTTTAAAATTAGTTTCAGTAATGGCGGACTTCCGTTGCACCGAAAGTAGGTACTAACTTTATTATTTTAAATGGAATACCCTGTATATATTGTATTTTCGATTCCTTGTTAAATTTAAATAACAATACGTTAGGCATACATTGGGGCTAAGTTGTACCGTTTCCGAATTACATGACGTTTTTCGAAAAAAAATGACATTTGCAATGTCTGTGATGTTTGGAAATATCTCCGGAAATACGAAAATTAGAAAGATGCGATTTTCAGTTTTCGCTTAATCATGAAACAGCACACATCTTTTATTTTAAAATTGTTGCGTTTACATTACAAAATTATTAAATAGGGCTCTGTAATTTTCGAACTCTAAAATCATGGATAACTTGATTTTTTTAAATTGAATGGTGTAGTAATTTTTACATGAATGGATGTGAAATTTAATTTTCTTTCGATTTTATACGAGTGTCATTGTATCTATCTCCAAAGGTTTTGGAGATATTCGCGATTTTTCAGTTTTTCATATAGATACGTATTGCGAAGCGCCGGCTACCTTCCCCTCGTATTTCACCAGGCTTGGGACTGGCTGCAGTAATACTGGTATGCTTAGAAAGTGGCCAACAGAATACAATAAGATGACTGGGAACAAACAAAACTTGAAATTAAAAAAAGAAAACACAACATTGTGAACTTTTTCGAGAAAGTGATGTTTTCAGACGAAGCTATCTTCCACAAATTGGATTTGTGAATCGTCACAATTGTTGTTCTTATGACACACAAAATCCCCATCGATTTATTGCAGCACATAGTCAGTACAGAAGGTCAGTGAACGTGTGGACAGGTATCTTTAGACAACATATCATAGGCTTGTTCTTTCATAACCAACGTCTGATGGGTCGGGTTTATATGGAATTTCTTCACAATAATTTGGGCGTTCTGTCAGAAAATATTCCGCTAGCTACTCGTCAGCTGATGTGGTTCCAACACGATGGTGCTCCATCTCCCAATACTGTCGAATTTCGTCAGTTTTTGGATGTGTTTTTCAGACCGCTGGATTGGGTGTGGAGGACAGATGACAGATGGCCTCCGAGATCGCCAGATCTTACAAGCTGCGATTCCTTTTTATGGAGTTTCATTAAAAATGAAGTTTATGAGACGCCACCAACAACATCTGATGATATGTCCCATCGTATTTTAAAAGCGTTTCAAGAAGTAACACCAGAAATGTTCAAAAGTGTTTGCAAAAGCGATTTCAATTATGTAGCGCCTAAAATGGATCGCATTTTGAACATTTAAATGCAATATTGTTGTACAAATTCTTTGTATAATGACGGCACTAACATTTAAAGTGTAACCTGTTGCGAACAAGACGCTCGACGTGTATGTACGCCATTGCTATGTTCATTTCCAACGCGCTTCAATAAATTCTACATTTTTTTAATTTCAAGTTTTGGTTGTTTGCTATAGTCTTATTGTATTCTGTTGGCCACTTTCTAAGCATGCCAGTATTATTGCAGCCAGTCCCAAGCCTGGTGAAATGCGAGGGGAAGGTGGCCGGCGCTTCGCAATATGAACTGATGGTCCAAGCATATAAGTAAAGAGAAATTAAAAATGACAAATTAATTTAGCTAGCTCAGCAAAAATGAATTTAAAAGGGCGCCAGAGATTCTTAAATCTCAGAGTAAATTTTTTAAAAATTAATAGTGGGCGTGCAAAATTACTTTCTTTATAATCCCCAAAAATTGAAATGGCAGATTCAAAAATAAAAGAACTATTTAAGGTGATATTTACAATCATTTGATTTATTTAAAAAAAAAAGAAAAAAAAACATTTGAAACAATTTACAGGATAAATAAAAACCGTGAATATAAGATTCTGGCATAAAACAAACCTGCATAAGATTCTACAATTTAAAAAGGACAATGCAAATGCTTTAGCAAACAAAATGGTGAATTCGTTCTAGAAGGAATTTCAATACCACAAAAAAAACTCACGTGGTCTCAAAAATTCAAGGCAAACTAAAATTTAATTCAAATAACGTGGAGAAACAAGCAAAATCAAAAATGAAATTTAAAACAAGCTCACAGCTTCACTTCACCTACCCCGAGGTGATAAAATAAAATTAATTTATAACTACTAAAAAACGGAAAATTTAAACTCTAAACGCGATTACTTCTAAAACGAAAATTATTAAAAAGCCTTACATGTATGTGCACACCTATCTAATACAATTTAACAAAAGAATTACAAGATAGACGATTTTTAAAAACTTCAAACAACGAACTACATTTTAAACTGAAAAAGGATTACCAGAAACGGTAACCAAAAACAACAAAACACGACTATACACGGGCTCGTCTATCTGATAACTCCTCTGGGCCTCACGGGTAACATACTCAAATATATATGAAATTTACAATCTACTACTACTACTCACAATTACATCCTTTTTCAGAATTTGGAAAAAAAAATGCCAAGTTCCATTAAAAAAACAAAAATTGACCTTCGCATGATCTTCAAACGTTCTCCTTGGTGTACGACTGCATAACCATCTGATAGGACACTTCTTGTAGTAAAACTTTTACTTGAAACTTTTTTTCATAAAACTGACTGCTTCCAAATTTTTAGGGGGGGCACAATAAATGGACCACCCGGTATATAATTAATTCATAAATGAAAAAGCAGAGTCTCTTAAAAGTAAAGTATAAATTGGCATTTTCTATCAATTATAAAACGGTGATTGTAACAAGTAGCAATAATAACTAGTAATAGACTCTGGACAGTTACAATTTATAATGATCGAGTTTTTATAATCATATGTATTGCTTTTCTGCATAGGTATTTCTTAAGCAAAATCGATTTAAAACTAGGAAAACTAATCAGTGTCACGAAATTAATGCATTAATCTCTTTTTAAAAAATAAAAAAATAATAATTTAGCGGGTATAAGTTAAACCTTGACGTTGTTAATTTTCTTTGAAAATAATTTTGGTCATTCTTAGCTATGCAATACTCTTTGTAGTACTTTAAACAAAAACAGAGAAAAATGAATGAATTTTCGGGTTGCCGATGTCCTCGCTATAACTATTACCTTGCGCTTAATATTTAATTCTACTATTTCAGGGGAAATGTGACAAATGTTAAGCTTGGCATGCATCAATTTAGTGTGTGGACTAATTATGTACAGGAATTTAGAGTGAAGAAAATATATCCTCACCCCGATTACTTAACCAGTCGGCTATATCACGACATTGGCCTCATAGAACTTGATCGCCCCGCGTACATTGATGCTGAAGGCGTAAAACCGGCGTGCTTACATACTTCAAAGGATATTCCTACGAATTCATTTATAGGAACTGGTTGGGGTATTACAGAATGGCTTGGCGAAACCAGCGATGTCTTGCAGAAAGTTATCTAAGTTATGTAGCCTATGAAAATTGCGCTTGGTATTACAATGGGCAGATCAGGTTGCCGAATGGCCTAGAAGACGCCTCACAGTTTTGTGCGGATGGTGGAGGGACAGGAGCTGATACATGTGAGGTAAAACGAAAATTAAACTACAATAATTCCATCTTCCTTAAACTCGCATTAATTTAACAGCTGATGCTCAATGCTAGAAAAAGAACGTGCGTACTAGAATGTAATAAAAATGTGAAACAATGAACAATTAATTCCAGATTTTCCCCTGAATTAGACGAAATCGGTATCCTTAAATTGACTCACTAGTTTGATCTAGTTAAATACCGGAACTGCGGTAAACGAATACTTACTTACTATTTTAAATTTACCATTACAATTTACATACAATGTAACCGCGTTTCTACATAACCTACATTTCCACCGACCGTATCGTGTGAATAAGTTGTCATGCCTCATTGAAAGACACATCAACTTAAATGATAACTTTGATTTGTCATACACTTTAGGGTGACTCCGGAGGACCACTTCAAGTACCCTTAGACGAAGGGATGTATACTATTGTTGGGATTACATCATTCGGCATCAAATGCGCCGCAGTTCCAGGGGTTTATACAAGACTATCGTATTATGTGCCATGGATCGAAAGCATTGTATGGGCTAAAGCTGCAGACATTTTATAATTAATATTGTCGCTATTGAAACATGGGCAGGATTTAACACGGGAAATTTTGCTTAAGCTACACAGAGACATTCTAATAGAACATTATTATATTATTATTATATTTGTACCAAAGACGTTGACTTTTCTATTTTCTTTTCCCAAAACTGTACAGCTGTAAATAAAGGAAATGAAAACTATTTTTTTGTTATCTTCTTTTAGGTATATTTGAGACCTCTTTAGTGTGTTTTATTTATCCCTAAAATACCAACTATTTCTCGATTTTACTAACTTTGTATCTGTTACACATTCCGAAATAATAAAATCACCCAGTTTGTGAAATCGAAAACAAATGGCTAATAATATACATCATGGAACAAGTAACTGAACAATCCAAACAACATCGTTAAAATATATACACCTATAACAAAAAACGCGAAAACCAACCCTAACTAGGTTATTTTCGAATATCACTGAAGGCGGCCAAGGGCGACAATCTCTACTCTTTAATCTTCAGTCAATATTTCGGAATTTATTTTATTCCATCTTCAGGACAACTAACAATGAAATTATTTTATTTTTAGTAACAAGTACACTTACATGTGCGAATTATACTTACGAGATTTTGAGGTTAAGTCTAAACTACACGTTACAAACATAAACGGTGAAGCCAATCCTACAACATTATATTACTATTAAACTCAAATTATAAAATTAACAATCACATGTTGTGTAATTCAACTATTTAAAGACTGTGAAGTTTGACCTATGTAACACCTTTACAATCATTGCATGGAATACTATAAACTATATCACTTTTTGCAATGCCTATTCGTTAATAAGCGTCCGGAGTATAATTTTGACAGACAATCTGGTGCCCTTTGAAGCGTCCCGTGCCACCTAGCAGGTAGGAAGTCACTTTCCACAGTTTCCTTTCACTTATCATAGAGCTCGCTGGGTGTATTGAAACCACTATTTTATTTTAATTGATTTTTATTGAAAAAAAAAAAAGAAAAAAAAATCGTATACGGACAAGCTAAATAATAATAATAATATAATTAGAAAATATAAAATTAAATATAATAATAAATTTTGTACTGAACTTTAAAAATAAAATTTTAAAAAATAAAAATAAAACGTTTGAAATATTGTAATTGATTCAGTGCAAATCTAAGGAATGACGATGAGAGATATTTAACAATATGTGTGGTATAATTCAAATTAAATGTTTAAAATCAAACAAATTCATTACATTATTGTGATTTAAAAATTTTATTTAATAAAATTGAATAAAACATATTTTTTTTTATTAATGCTTACTTACGATATAATCAAATAAATTATATTTATATAAAGTAATCCTGTTATAATTATAATTCCAACTATACAGTATTAATTACAGTACGAATCATCTATATGAAATATGAATTTATTTCTATCCGATACACCAACCAATTATAAGAAACCAATAATAGGAAATGTGAAAACTTATAATTCTTACAATTGTACTGCTGAAAATAAAGAAATACTGTACAACAAACAAATTTCAGGATATTGTATCGAACCCCTGCCTAATAATTACTTTAATTTACTAATATTGATTCACATTAACTTAACAAAGTTTGTATTTAGCGCCTGTTTTATCTACAATTTTGTCACTTTTAATTACTTTTCCTTCCACATCATTACTACCACACCTTAAATCCCTGAAAACGCATCGCACATAACATCGAAATAGCGCTTTTAGAGCACTGGCTTTAGTAATTTCTTTTCATTTGCTTAAAAAATGAATAGCTATTTTACACTCAGGAACCATGCTCTTTCCGTTAATGTGCATATAAATCGCCAAATCAGTGGATCTCTTACGGAACTCTTGCCCATTCTTTGTAAGAAATACGTCCGCTTATGCGTAGAATATCCATTATATTTCACTCGACGATCTACGCTTAAATAACTCATGTGCTCTGTGTTGTGTTACGCTTTAGTCGATATAAAATCACAAAAACTCCTGAATAATTTTGCCTTGGTAAAAACTAAATATATGCGATTCTGATTTATATAAATACTATCGTATTTAGTATTTATATTTAGGTAGATAAGTATTTCTAATAAGAACTTAACGTATATTTCATTATAAAATGGCTTCTAAATTTGTCTACATTAAATTTTTAATGTCGGTATTATTTTAGTTAGCAATAAACAAGGTAATAAGTTACTGCAAGCTGAGCTAAACTAATTCAAAATTTTTAACATCTTAACTAAAAAATATGTCTATTAATTTTAATTAACTTTTTAGTAATGAAAAAAACATAGTTACCTAGCCATTGACTATTTGTAATATACAGGATGATTCTCAATATATGCGATAAACTTTAAGAGCTGATTCCTGAGGTTATTTTGATCATAAAAGTTCATATGAGTATATGTCCAAAACGGTTTGGTTTTGAAGTTATTGAATGTTTAATAATAAATTATGAACTATGACTAACACGATATAAATATCACAGTTGGTTTTTCAAAAACTATTGTGTTAAGAGGGAATTGTTTATTTGTCATTACAATATTTGTCAGTAGTTGTCAGAGTATTCATTCAGTTTATTGCCAGTTTCTGTTTTCTAAAATGAATTACACGAATGCTGAGATGTGTGATATACATTTCGTTTACGGTCTTGCCAATGGAAATTCGCGTGCTGCTAGACGTCTTTATGAAAAACGATACCCGAACCGTATCATCCCGCATCATTCAATATTTGCCCGTCTTCACCAACGTCTTAGTGAAACGGGAAATTTTAAAAAACGGACGACTGATAACGGGCACCCATCTACAGTGAGAACTCCACAAGTTGAAGAAATGGTACTAAATGAAATTGAGGAACATCCTACTATAAGCACCAGAAAAGTTGCTTTTGCTTTAAACATTAGTCAGGCTACAGTTTGGAGAATATTGAAAGATCAACTGTTGTATCCATATCACATTCAACGGGTGCAGGCACTTTTGCGGCAGATTTTCCGCAAAGAGTGGCTTCTTGTCAATGGATGCAACACAAAATCGCACAAAATCCTTACAATTTGGCTCAAATATTCTTCACCGACGAGGCTACTTTCTCTAGAAATGCGATTATTAATTTTCATAATAATCACATATGGGCCGAAGAAAATCCGCACGAACTAGTGAATGCCCGTCATCAACATCAATTCTGTGTCAATGTGTGGGCCGGAATTGTTGGAGATCACTTGATAGGTCCACATTTTTTACCGATGCGGTTAAATGGCGAGGTATACCGCAATTTTCTTGAAGAGGAGCTACCACTACTGCTGGAAGAAAATCCGTTGCAATTATGATTATAAATGTATTTTATGCATGACGGTGCTCCAGCTCATTTTAGTTTAGTTGTTCGCGAGTTTTTGCACAATACGTATCCAGATCAGTGGATGGTCCACAACCGTGGCCTCCTCGGTCTCCAGACTTAAATTCTTTGGACTTTTTTCTCTGGGGTCAGCTTAAATCATTAGTTTATACGGCTCCCATTGAGAATGTCTATGAACTGAGAAATCGTATTATCGCAGCTTTTCAAACAATTCGAAATACCCCTGGTATTTTAGAACGGACTCGCCAGCCAATACGACGGAGGGTAGAAGCTTGTATTGCAGTTGGGGGTGGTCATTTTCAACAGTTAGTATAAGTTAATTTTGTTTTACTAATTATTTTGTTAATTTATAATAAAAATATTAATCGCATACAGCGATCAAAAGAGCGAATATCCCTTGCGGACACGTCTGTGTCAGTATCCAACAAAAAGTATTGTTTATAACAATGGAAAAATGTATATGTTACTAAAGTTACTTTAAGATAAATAAATATTTTATAAAGATGTAAAAAGCTAATTTGAATGTTACGCTACTTAAATAAAATGAAATTTGAAATATTAAAAAATAAATTAGAGGCACGTGTTAATACTACATACAGTAATGTGTTACGTGTTGAAAACACCTTTTTCTTATTTTATCTCTTTTTAAGGACTGTTAGAACTTATCTTACTACTCATTTACCTATTCCGTCTTTAACTCATTTTAATCCCTATTTTTGTTTCATTTTTTTTCAATCTCAAAGCATTGCGCACCTTTTCTTATTTCTCTAACTGTACACTATCCTATCTGAAACCATCTAAATTCATTGACCTTTACGAGTTACCGAGAATTTCGCTATTTACTTATTTCATATAACGTCACGTTTGACCTTGAAGTTGTTTTTTGTAAATGTACCGCTTTATTTGTGACCTTTTTCTAAATTCTTAAATTGTCAAATTTTAGTATCTATTTAGATGCATTTGTTTCGTAAATTTCATTAAACTCCGTTCATAATTACCTCCGAATTTATTCATTTTTGTTAATTGTTGCACATTTTTTTGTGCGCACTGTACTTGAAACGTTAGGATTTTCGCATAAACACGAACACCTGCGATTTTTTAATCCTCGATACTCGGATCCTATTGGCTACTTAATGGCATAGCGCGGGAACTAGATTCCTCCCCTTTCTTCACGACACTTACTCTCCAGCCCGCTAAGTGTGTAGACCTAACCGTCTAAGAGGCGACGCTCTGCCGTACCCCTTTTTGACCAAAATTACCCGTTCGGTAACCCCTGTGGGGGGATATCAGGTCAAAAGGAAACCACTCCACGGAAGCCGTTTTTGAGTTATTGTATTTTGGCGACGAAGACTTCCACTGGAGCCCCGCTGACGCGGATATCTCGCAAGCAACGTCCCTAGGGCGTACCTGGACACGGGCTCTCTTCTTTCATCCACCGGCTCTCTTCCCCTTCTTCCTCCCCGAGGTGTTTGGTGGCAATCAACCGTTTGTGCATTGTTTTTAAATGTAAGTTAATTTTAAGATTTATTTTCTTTTGTATTTGTAGTAACGAACTACCATTGGATTCAGAATAATTTCACGTAACTTTTGATATTTTTAGTCTTTGCTCTCATTGTTTAATTTAACGTAACTTTTGAAATTATTTTAATTTTTGTTTTCCTTCATCTTTTCGCATTAAAACAATGGTAGGTCGTATTCAATTGCATGCTCGATCGAGTAGGTAGATTTTATTTTCTTGTTTCTTTGTAATACAACATTTTTTTTGATAATAACACGTCACTCCCAAAAGTTCATTTCGTGTATTTTTACTTTGTAATTATTTAATGTTTGGCTTCACCTAATCACCTGTTAATATAACTGTTTATATAGTTTTTCTGAGTTTTATTTAATGCAATTTTATCGTCCTTGGCGCATTAGTTTTTTTTTCTCATTTAAATAACTTTTTCATTCAATTTAATTATTTATAAATCAAAATTCTGCAAGTACCAATCCCTTGTTTCCCCTACTGGAAAATAGCCATTCTGGGCTGTGGCTAAAGTACCGGGCGATAGCGTCGGGCCAAGGAAGGCAACAACTGACTCAACCCAGTGGCGCTCAATCCGACACCTCTCCGGCGCCTCCCTGGCCGAAACGACTCCTACAGTCGCAGCGTGGGAAATAAATTATAAACGTTGTTTTATTTATCCCTCTTCCCCATCCTTTGGTACTTTGCAATCATTTATTTTATTTAATATCAATAATTTTTTTATAAACAATATTTACTTTTTTTTTTCTTTTATTATTCAATCTGGTCTCATGCTCTGGGAAATTGCTACTATTTAATACGCCCTGAGAATTCGCTGGTAGCAAATGGTCAAAATTCTATGACCGTTACAGTACATATAACCATAACCTATGGCGCAAGAGTTTGTTGTAACGTAACGTAAAGACAATTAAGAAAAAAAACATATATACCTCCGGAACTTTATTTAATCATAATCAGAAACAGTATAGGTATATCACCATATGTAAGAAAAACTGCTACAAAGACACCAGCTTCTTTAAACTGCGAACCAAAAGTAACATTAGCTTATAGATTATACAGCAAGTTATTTTTGTTTATGTTGCTTAGGACGTGCAAATTATATTGAAAGCATGGTGAGATTAAAAATTATCGTCAAACTTGTAATCAATTACACTGCAGCTCTTTATCGAGTTATCAAAAAAAAAGAAACAATTATCACCATTCTTGCGCAATATAAATTGTTTGGAATTGAGGAATTACTTATGCCAGCACGGAATTTCTACGAAGTAGATAACCCGTCTATAAATATATACTTACGTGAAATTTTGCCAGTGTTACAAGAAACAAACAAGAAATATATTATGCTTACATAGCAATAAAAAATAGTAACAACCCTTTTTCTATCTATTATACCAATACAGATAAAATCTTCATACAGTGATCAGAAATTGTGAACAGTTGTCCCTACAACTACCTGCACTCATTTACAGTAAGATCAATAGTGTTCACAATGTGTTCAAAGCCAACATTAGCCCTCATCGTAATCTTGCAAGTGATTACTTACGGATTAGCTCTGTCTCAACCTACAGGTAAGTTTTCATAAATTATAATTATATAAAAATTATCTGTTTACGAATTAAGGAAGCTAAGTTGAGGCAAGTACTAAGATTCACAAAGTTTGTGCAATAAAAATGTTAACATTTGTGTGGCTGATAGAAATAATATTTATGTGTGTGTTAATAATAACATATAGCGGTCTCTTGTTTGGTCTACATAAGCTAAAATAAGTTTGTGATATTATTTTATAACTGTTCTAGTTGTTTAGATAATTTATTTGTAAATTTTTAAGAAGATATTTACACAGTCTCATGTTTAGATAACAATTTATCTGACCACTATACTCAACAACTGGATGTATTTTTTTCATTACATAATAAGGTTAATGACTTTATTCTAAAACATAAATTTAGTGTACACTCCTTAAATACTTTCAATTCTCTTCTTGAGAAAGAAACTTGGCTCTCAGTTTATGATTGCCCAGATTCAGCATCTTCAACGTTCTTAAATACATATATTTACCTACTATCACACAACCTGTTTTCCCCTGGTTAAACACCAAATTGATAAATCAAATGAAGAAACATGGATAACACCGGATATTTTTGAAATGAAAAATAAATTATCGTTTTTAAAAGATATGACTTCACAACATCCACTTTTCTTGGAAGAATTTAAAAAATATGAAATATTATACAAAGATCATCTGCAAAAAAAGTAAAATAAGAATATGAAATACAATTATCACCACTACTTCAAATAAATCTAAGGCAGTGTGGTCTGTTGTCTGTAATAAGACAAATTATTCCAGTTCCTCAAAAATCCATGTTTTGCCAGATAATATAAGAAATATGTATGATCTATGTAATCAATTTAATGAATACTGTATCTCTCTGCCGCCATAAATTAACAATGGATAACTTTAAATCCAATAGCTTACCTGCGAAGTTTAATGAAGTAGATATGTTTATGAAAACACCACCAGTAACATCTTTTTACCTATCGCCTGTTGTGGAAAAGGATATTGAAACTGTTATTTGAAATTTAAGTACTTCTAAATCTACAGGTTATAATAATATAAATTCCTTTCGATAGCCAGTATGGCTTTAGAAAGGGAAGATCCACGATCCATGCGTTGAACACGGTTAAAAGGAGCAGCCGACTGGAACAAAATCATGGAGAAGCTCGGTAGGAAGGGTATATCAAGGTACCTGTTAAATATTATTGCGAAATACCTCAGCGATAGGCCGCTCCAAATTGCCAAAGGAGAGAGATTGAGAATCTCGACTGGCGTGCCTCAGGGCTCCATACTTGGTCCAATATTGTGGAACGTGCTTTTCGATGATATTTCCAAAATCGACCTATGAACATCCTCCAAAATTATAGGATATGCAGACGATATTGCCCTACTGGTAACTGCGGACGACGAATATAGCATGATGCATAAAGCGAATAAATACCTCCAAACAATCAACTTTTGAACGAAAGAACTGGTACCAGAAAAAAACGAGGCCATAACACTCAAGGGCAATAGAAAAAAAGGATCACATATTCTTTAATCTAGATGAAGTCTGCATAACGCCGCGTACCAGCCTAAAATATCTGATCATCGTGTTAGACCGTAGACTACACTTCGGAAATCATGCAACATACTGCTGTGTACTGTTTGAATTAATTGAAATTGCAAAATGAAATTAACAAGGAAAAGGAAAATTAAATTAGCTAGCTCAACCGATAGAATTTTTGAACGCAAAAAAAAAACAATAAACCTCAGAGTTACCATCGCGAAACCTTCCAGCTTTGATAGAAGAAGTGGATGCTCAATTGTATCAAAGGCATTCGATAGGTCGGTATAAATAACATCCACTTGACCACGCTCATCCAATACATCACAAAGGAATTGTGTAAAACATGTTAAATTTGTAGCTGTAGAGCGACCAGTAGTAAAACCGTGTTGATATGGGGACAAATAAGAGCAAGTGCTATTATAAATAGAAGAATAAATATTTTTTTCAAACACTTTGGCAAAATTTGATAGAATTGAGATTGGCCGGTAGTTGGAGAGTAGGCCATTATCACCCGATTTGAGTATTGGACAGATTTTTCCAAAGCATAGGAAATCTTCCTGAGGCTATCGACATGTTAATAATTATTGTTAGAGAATATGCCAGGACATATGTGCAATCTTTAATGAAGAAACTAGGTATCATATCATAACCTGATGTAAATTTGTTAGGAAAAGTGGACATAGTTTTCATTACTTCATTTTCAGTTGTAAACGTGATAATACAAGATAGGCTATTGGAAGTTGATTAATTAATCAACACTGGAGATACCAATTGTAAACTATGTAACAGGATAGCGGAGAGCGTTTAGCACATCCTATGTGAGTCGATTAGTACAAAAAGTACAGGCAACTTTTGGCAACATAAAAATGAATGCAGAGGATTATTCCACTTAACTAGTCAGAAAACAGATTAGTACAGGGTATCGTGATTCCTCGTGTCTGAGTTTCCGTGTCCAATTGGTGATATACTGTATATCGATTCACCAGACACGGATTGGATAGAATGTAAATTTCGACTTGAAAACTTGGTGAATTTATCACTGAGAGAAATAGATTGTACTCTTTAATATAAATATATTATGCCTTAATATATTTCATAGCTCCTATAGGGGCAATCATATTTTATGTTACCGCTGAGAATATTTGTATAATAAATCTCGTTATTAACTCGTATAATAGAGAAAGTGTATATACTAGTATTATTAATTGTAGCATTCTTGCTATTAAATTAACAGTTAATAGCAAGTACGTGTCCAATAATACTGACAATTTTTGATGACGCTTAAAATTTTTATTATACTTCCTGTAATGTAATATTTTACTGTGTGCAATATCACCGAATCTTCTGAATAATAGACAATATTATTCTGCCCCAATGCTGCATATCTGCCAGTTGGTAGTTCTTACGTACTCTTACTCTCCTTTCCACTAACGCAAACCGATATTCCCAATTGAAAGGAAATTGAAATTACTGTTTCGACTAAATATCCATTTAACGTCATCCAATGATTGGTTCCAATTCTTCCATTATGAGCATAACAGAAGCTGTTGTAACTCTGTTAAGGACGTTTTAGAATGATAATCGGACATTGACGTCGTCATATCTCAGCTGAGGTGTGATCCTGAAGTTCTGTACCCTTGTGTTTCTGATAAAGCCACACGATGAACCCGCTCGAAAGAGGATAGCTGAAAGTAAGTTACTCTTCAGGGTAAATTGATGATCGCCATTTAAATTCCAAACTCGAAACTAATAATTTGAAGTCTGACTTGTTCTTACAAGTCAATATCTTATTTCTCTAGAAGGTGGTCGTCACGAATTGCTAATCGCCACTTTTTTCCTAAAATATACTTGCCTCTACTTACCTTGCTACAAATAAACTCTAGTCAAATTTTAATCAACTAATATTTATTAGGTGAAGGATGTACATCTGATTCGGGACGGAACCTGACTTGCATATCGTTTGAATATTGCAATGAAGCCAAAATATTGTTAATTTTTGGTGGCGACCCGCAGAGATGCGGATTTGACGGCCTCACCCCCAAAGTTTGTTGCGCAAATCCATCTGGATCGATTGCCCACAGAGGTAAGTACATTTTAAGTACCAGCAGTGTATATGATTCAATCCAATGGACATGCAATCCACTCTCTTAACGATAAAATGCTAGAGACATGCTTCAGGAAAAAAGATTTGGTGATGTTTTTTTCTAGTAATTTTGATTGTTTGCAAGGCTTCCGTTGTAAGCAAACCTTGGAAAAAGATCATTGGAAATCAGTATGGGAAAATGCATCACAAGAAAGAGTAATATCTGCGCAGTTTATTTTGCAAATTTTGGTTGTTCACCTCACCTAATTTGTAAAATTTTAACAATGTCGAATTCTCCAAAATATTTAGACTCTAAGTTTGCAGATCGATTTAGTTTTGGGCACTGGATACAAATTGTCTTCTCATTATCCCATTAACATCCCAACCTACCTTTTATTTTATTATTTCGTACTTAATGCATTTCTTTATGTAAATAGGTTATACATTTTAACTAGGTTAAGCAGCCTGTGTGGCAAAACTTTTTTTTCCGGGAGGTCAATCAACGGGTTGATTACTCCTAGCAATAACAGTCTCCACTGTTCCAATGCAATGCACTCAAAAACAACAAGGTGGACTGTACCCTCCTCCTCGTGGCATAGTGTATATATAGTGCTATGGAAGTAGGTGTATTGAATATAATTTAGAGTCATTTAAAACAGATTTCAGAGCATAATAAAGGAGTAATTGTTACAAAGCTACTCCAAACTGTGGCACTGGTAATACAGGAAATTCCTCCTAGACCCCTCACCACAAACTGCATTAAAGTGGACGTACTGCTATGGAATGGCTCCCCGGTTGTTTGAACTTTATGCTGTTAATTTTCCAAGGTCAAGTTTTGGCTTTGCCGCGCGCAAATTCTCACTTTGTTTTAAATTTTGCTAAGAATTTAATAGTTTTGTTTGAGTATTTTATTGTTCAGTTGTGTATAGTTAATTTCATTTATTTGTACATTTTGCGTACACCAGTATTGTATATAGTTTATATGCTAGTTTTTTCTTTGCGATGCGTTGCGGCTTAATCGCACGCAGATGTAAATTTCATATATATGATTGTGTTACCTTGAGGCCTGGCAGTTACCAGGTGGACGAGCGCGAGTATTGTTTTGTTTTAGTTTTTGGTTACCGTATTTGGTAATTCATTTTTATTTTAAGATGTAGTTCGTTGTTTTGAGATTTTAAAATCGTCCATCTAGCAACTCTTTAGTTATTAATAAGTGTTATATCGTTGTGCACAAATTATATGTAAGGCTCTTTAATAATTTTCGTTTTAGAAGTGATCGCGTTTAGAGTTTAAATTTTCCGTTTTTTTTGTAGTTTTCAAATTTATTTTATTTTAATCACCTCGGGGTAGGTGAAGAGAAGCTTTGGGCTTGTATTTTTATTTCATTTTGATTTTGCTTGGTTTTCTATGTTAAATTGATTTAAATTTTAGTTTGCTTTGGATTTTTGAGACCACGTGGATTTTTTGTGGTATAAGAAATTCCTTCTAGAACGAATCCACCATTTTGTTTGATAAAGGATTTGCATTGTCCTTTTTAATTGTAGAGTCATATGCAGGTTTGTTTTTTGCCAGAATCTTATATTCATGGTTTTAATTTTTCCTGTAATTTGTATCAAATGTTTTTCTTTTTTTTCTTTTTAAATAATAAATTTAATGATTGTAAATATCATTTTAAAATTACAGTTTCTTTTATTTTTGAATCAGCCATTTCTATTTTTGGGGATTTTAAAGAAAGTCAACTTTTACAAACGCCCACTATTACTTTTCATGAAAGTTACTCTGAGATATAAGAATCTCTGGCGCCCTTTTAAATTCATATTTGCTGAGCTAGCTAAATTAATTTTGTCATTTTTAATTTCTTTAAACTTATATGCTTGAACAATCAGTTCACAGCAGCACGTTTCAATAGCAAAGCTATCATCATCAGCAGGAACCCTGAAGTGGTTTCAGTGAGTTCAGTGTTTGACTGAAACCAGTTCAGTGTTCCTGCTGATGATGATAGCTTTGCTATTGAAACGTACGTCCAGTTTAGTGCAGTTTGTGATGCGGGATCTAGGAGAAATTTGGAGTAATTGTAAGTTGAACAAACTAACACCTAACAACTTGGTTGGGCAAATTTTAAATTTGTTAAAAGGACTATAAAAATAAACGATATTAGCAAGAGGTGCTAATTATAGGCTTATATATTATAATATGAACGCTATTTTATTTGTTAATTCGAGCTTAATAGTTTTTTTTTAATTTTTGTTATAAATAATAATAATTTTTGTTGCTCCGGGAGACTTTTCTTTCTTCGGGATGATCATTCGGTAACAATTTCCGTATTCCCCTCAAACTAGAGAAGTAACGGTATTTTAATGTCAGTTACTAACAACGGTAGAATGGAGTATGTAATTAAAATATAATGGAATATTTTCTCTAATGTAGGAAACGACTTTACACTTCGAAATAGTCAAATCAAGTTTATTAGTAAAAAACCAATCCACCATGGTAAGAAAATCAGACTGTAGTATAAGCACGTCATCTACTGAATTTATAGAAGAGAATAACTTGACATCATCAGTGAACATTAAGACGTTACAACTAACTTGTGCGGGCAAATCGTTGATGAATAATAGAAACAACAAGGGTCCCAAGTGCGACCCCTCAGGAACAGCAGAGCTAACTTCACGATTGGCTGAGCAAAATAGAGATAAGAATCGAGCAGGTGGAGAAGTGATTCACTAAAGCCAAGGCATTCGAGCTTACATAATAGAATACCATGGTCTACACGATCAAATGCTTTAGACAGGTCCTCATAAATAACGTCAACCTGACCCTGGTTGTCTAAAACCTCTATAATCGATTGCAAAAACATACTTAAATTGGTAACCGTTGATTTCTTACTAACGAAGCAATACTGCTCTGTCGTAATTAGCTGGTTGATTTGCGGAAAAGGAAGTGTGAATAATGCAGACTCGAATACCTTCGCAATGGCCGAAAACAAAATATCTGAAAAAAAGAAGTTAGACACTTAAGAATAATTGATCAGAACGGTATACAAACCCTGGCATCAATATAGAATACTTACCAATGGGCAAATATATTCCACCACCCTTCGCTGCAGAGACGACGTCGATTTTCTTCCAAGTATTGGAGCAACATTACAATGAATGTTATAAAAAATAAATAAATAATAACAACAAGAACACACGACCGGTATCTGATAATATTCAAAACATGAGAAAGATTGGACGCACTAGCAACAATAGCAAAAGTAAGCAAAGCCGCTATAGCATATGAAGAGTATTATGAATATAAAAAATCATATAAAATAACTTTAGAAATTAAATGCGAATCTAAGCTCCACAAATCTTCGATTATTAATGTAGTTGAAGCTACAGCACATTGAAATAGTAATTAAAAATTAATTGCAAACAATTCTGAATTACGCATTGCTCGGTAGTTTCGGTTGCATAAATAATTGAAGATTTGTGGAGCTTCAATTCGCATTTAATTTGTTAAAGATGGTATAAGATCACTATTGAATTTCAACCAGTCTCTTAAAGAACATTACCCCGAGTATTATTAAACCATTAACCTTTTGTGATAAATAAATGCAAGGCGGAAGGAACGTTTCCTAATGAAATGAAAATCGCAAAATGTTCAACCCATATATAAAAAGGAAGATCCAGGAGATCCTAGATCCTAGAAATTACAGACCAATTTCGATATTGCTCTCTAAGATTTTGGAGCTAATAATTGCCAACAAAATAAACGATTTTATGAATGAAAACATCATTTCTATCAGCATGAATATCGCAAAGATGGATCCATTACTACGGCTCTGGTTGAGCTGATCAACGCAATAGTAATTTCATTGGATTAGGAAGAACATGTTGCTTTAACATGTAGCGGTTTGACCCGCCTTTGACACCGTAGATCACGAATTTTTACTGAATAAATTGCAGTATTATGGAATACGGGATAATGGATGTGACTTAATGATGTCTTACCTCAGTAATAGACAGCAGTACGTGGAGGGGGACGGCTAAAGATCAGTAACTCACCCAGTATAAAGTACCGCAAATGTACATCCATTTTGGGTCCAAAAAAGCCGCCGATTCTAAATGGCTTGCATGCACTTATCAATATGTCAATACTAAAGAGTAAATTACACTATTTATGGATTTTACAAAGCTCGCCAGTAATACAAACACTTTCTTATATGCAATAGTTCAATTAACAGAGAATACACAGTTAAAGCAAGGAACACAATATGACACTTCACTGAAGCAAACGCAAAAGTAAGCTTATTCTGTACTTGTGTGTGTGCATGTGGTCGTCCCAACCGCCATTTTGGGTCTAAAATGTACTTCTCTCTCTAACACAGGTTCTGTATGCATTGCGGTACTTTATATATCTAGCTTGTGTTTTATTTGCCTTGCAGATCACTTGTGATCAGATCAGATACGTCATTGCCAAGTCATCGCCTTTGCGCCAAATAAAACGGTTCACTTTCGTGTACTTTGACGAATTTGGTTCAGTTCTAAATGTCCACTGTGCGAAAGCGCGATTGTCCGTCTTATATGAAAAGTTGTTTTGTTATGCATTTCAAAAACGGAATTGCAATGTCGCATGTGTAGAAGCAAAATGGTTATGAAAAGAAATACACAAAATGGGATGATATACACATGATAGAGCAATGGACGTTTTCCTGAAATCTCTTTGTAAAATAGGTACATTCAACTATTAATATCAAATAGTTTGATATTGATATTACACACCCTTTCGCTTTTGTGGCCTAAGAAATGCCACAGATTTTCCCACGACATCGTCAATTGTTATTACTCTTAATAAATACCTATCAATTATATCTATAACCTGATGATAGGATAAAAATAAAACAAGGTAAGAGGCACATTGCAATATATTTGTATATTAAAAAAAAATCAAAAAAAAATTCAATGATTGATCAACAATTTTTTAATTATTGAGCCATTGCAATTCATTACACTAATACAGTCGTCAATAAAAAAAAGGAACTATGATAATACAATAGCCTTAATTAAGATTGTGCATAATTACGAAGAAGACATGAGTCATCTGAAGAAGAGGAGGTATATGTGGGAACATATTAGCAACGAATTAATCAGCAATAGATAAATAGCAATGTGGCATCCATCGATATCACCAATAATACCGGAGAATCCCTGCTTTTTTCTAAATCCCTTAACTATGTCAGCTGATTCTGCATTATTTGGCCAATCAATATATGTTGCAGCTTGCTGTTCCAGATAATCAACAACCTTTCTTGCACAACTCCATGTAGTGCTACGAGGAACATTAAAACGGTCTCCCACCTATCGAAAAGATTCATTGTTCGCTAAGTACCACATGGTGGGCAGCAACGCTTTCTCAGCAGTAACGTTTGATTGTCCAGGTTTGCATACTGGAATCACATTAGCGGTAAATAGAGTTTCTCGTGCGATGATTTACTGGACGATGTCTCATCGTCCGAACTTGTTGATACTTCGGCTAATAATTCAACCTACAACAATCAAATGAAGTGGAATGGTAAAAAAAAAATACTCACCACCTTTTGTTTCATAGAGTTTGCCATTTTTAATAAAATAATATTTATATTGGTCTATTGGTTTTGTAATTAACCTAAATAAAAACTTGCAAACAATAGAAAGATTAATATATACAACCACACACAACAGAGCAAATAAGACGGGTTATGCGGACTGGTTATCTACACGTTGTGCCCTTGTTTAGCGCCAATTTGAATCGACATCCCGCTTTTTATGAATCAAAAATCCTGTGTTCCTATTGGTGGATCACTTCTAGATGCCGAACTGAATCTCTTAAATAGCTGGTTCACTTCTTAGTGGATTTGATCAGTTCCGGATCACTTGCGTGACGTCACTGATGACGTTTCTTTCGAACTGTTCTGATCGCAAGTGATCCGCAAGGCAAATAAAACACAACTCTAATGACTTTCGCGTAAACAACGAATGAGCGCCATCTAAGCAATCGTTGTAGAAACCAAAGTTTACAGGAAACTTGATTGCACACCATAAATTTCACATACTAAATTTTTCTAGTTAATTAAGAGAAAAATAATAAGAGAAAGTGACTTCTCTATTTGATTATTATTTATTTACAGATTTATTTCTACGCATTACATATCCATTACCATATTTATTTGTATTCCCTCAGAATAAAGTTGACATTATTTGTTTGTTGTAAAACTGGTGTTTAATTTACGTAAATACAAACAACCAAACAAGCCTTGCCGGATCCAAGCCCCCAGAACACAAAAAAAACAGTCAAGCCGAATTTATTTCGTTTTATATAATCATTACAAATTACTCATTGCAAACTATGAAAATTATTTATTTTATACTATAGAATGTTTGAAGTATCTCAATGTGACCGCCCAAACTATACTTGAGGCTGCAACTACACCAACGACAAATACTACAGGACCCATTGTGTACAGACGAGTAAACGACTCAAGGTTGATAGTTGGAGGAGAACCAGCTTCTCTTATGGAATTTCCGCATATGGTAAATATTCCTCACTTGAAACAAATTGCTTCAATTAACATACCCAAACTGGTGCAATAAGCCTACAGTTTGCTATAAACATATCAATTTTTATTCAATCAGCTTCTAACATTCAAAAAAAAGTATTATCACAATTTAACAGATCACATCATTAAACGGTCATACACAAAATTTAGAAAAGAAAACATTGTATTGTTTGGTGGAATGTTCTTAGTATTTTGAAATTTGATGTAACGTTTTGCAGAAAATCGGATTTTGTAATTAAGTTCACGCTTATCTAATTATTATTATGAATAATTCATAAATTTTATTACTGTATAATTCTCATCTTAATAAACAAATTCTATTAAGTACTAAAAAATTTTAAAATTAGCAAAACTTTTTTACATAAATTAAATTGACAAATAAAAGCATTGGCAGTAAACAGCATAATTTACAAATAGCCATTTTATATTTCAAAGGCAAATATCATGTGGTTTATTTATTAAATAAGAGATTTAATCTGCAATGGTCCTATTGATTCACTCGATCCTAGCACATACATATAAACTGTCATAATTTAATCATTTGATATTATTTAAATGTAACAGTACTAGTTTTACTTCTATGTATTTTAGAAAATAAAAAGAATATAATAAAAAAGGATGTAGAATGTAGCAGTAGACAGCCAGATGATGTCCAAGTGATGTAGGAAATCTCTGCATTAAGTAAGTCCTTCAAGGACATTTTCCTTCAGAATGCTCCCTTCAGGAGGTAAATATGATCAGTAGTGAGATACCTACACATCGATATTAAATATTAGAATTTGAATAGTATATTTTTCCAACAGATATTCGAATAAATATTTTTATTTTTTTACGGTGTACTTAATTTTACTTAAATTTAGTTAAATAATGATTTTATATGTATTTGCTATCCAAGTGCATTAATAAATCAACAGAAAGACAGGTAGAATTGCTGGAATTCAATTTCGTCAAAATTGACGTGTATGCAAGGTTGCATACTCTTTGTACAGTAATTAATTTTAAGATTGTTAATTTAAAATAGTAATAAGTGTTGAAAATTTTTAAATGTATTTTTCCCATGATCTAAAGACACCTACCTTTATTTTATAATGACTGTAAGGTGATTCCAGAATTTTGCAGTAATTATTTATTTTAATTTATTGTACACATTCGATAGTTCCATTTGGTCACATGGGCATTCTCATGTATTAAATATCTTATATTCCCCTCACTTCGGTGAAAGTGACGGATTTTAGTGAGGGAGTTTGCCCCCTTGACGACAATCGCTATCGATGTCTGTTAGGGAATTGCAATTCAAAAAGGTCAACGTCCGTGGGAGGCGTACGTGTCTCAATTAATTTTTGTAAAATTTTATGATTATTTTGATATAATCCACTTTATTCCAAATTCCAATCTAAAAATGATTAATTGTTTATCACATTAATTTTATCCACAATTTTATCTAAGTAACTGCTTGGTAATTTTCTCCAACGACGATATTCCTGAGATATGTTCCTGCTCTGAGCCATTCTTCGTGATGAGTTGTACGAAGGCCCCCATTCGATGTCTGACCTGACTTACCCACCCTAATGCCTGCTGAATTGATCCTTCCAAAGTTATTCCTCGTCCATATCAACCTAAAAATAAACGTATTATTGTAATCCTAATCTAAATTTTAATATGCTTATAAGAAATTTCATTTTAATAAGTTTTGAATGAATTTTGTATAACCGCTGAAGAGTTTGCGACCACTGATGGAAGAAAACTTTTATAGGGTGGTCCTATTAATGTTCTAGTCAATATGTATTCACGGCACGAACCGAATATCCAGTAATTTTATCATTAAATGTTGGACATTCTGATGTACCCGTCTTTTAAGCATAGAATTACTCACAAGGGAACACCGGCGGGTGTCCCCCTCCGATTTCGATGAAACTTAACAGATCGAAAGAGTACCTTAAAATAAGAGACACGTATTTTTTTTTATCGGCGTATCCGCACGATTCTGAGATACAGCCCCCTCCAAAGTTTGGACGATTTTTCAATTTTTGCAAATACCTATTTCCTAAATTATAACAGATATTAAATTTTCTTCTTAACATAATTTGCAGCATATTGCATGGCCCTAAGGGTGGCGTCGTCCGTATTCGCAAAAAGTTAATAACGGGGGACGGGGTACCCCGTACCCCCCATTTTTTTTACATTTTTTCTTCTTCTTATTCATCAAAAGAAGGCCGATTTTACATAGAATACGATGATGTATAACAAGTTTAGAAAATTAATAATTGTAAAAATAGAAAAATAATAAAAGCTTGAAAAACTTGTCTATTGATATAAATCAAATGAACTATAACAGAAATAAGTTTTTATCCTTAACATAATTTCCAGCATAATACATGGTCTCAAGGTAGATATCTTCATAAAAAGCTAATAACGGGGGACGGGGTATCCCATACCCGCGCATTTTTTTTAATAATAAGTTTATTCATTATTCATCAAAAAAGATCGCTTTTACATAAAAAACGGTGATGTATAATAAATTTAGAAAATTAATAATAGTAATAATAATGGTTGCGCAATCATTATTTCGACCTGCAAAATGTGTATATTTCTTCTTCGGTACCTGGTAAGCTCATTTCAAATCATTTCAAAACCTGGCTAACGGATGTTTTTCTCTCGAATATCGGGCCAAAGAGTGTCCTTTTGATTGATTCTTGGAGTGGGCATTGTGTTGCCGAACTTCAGCAATTAGTGCCAAAAGACAAAACTTTGAACATTTTAAATACACCAAAAAAAAAACGACAGCGATGGTACAACCTCTAGATGTATATGGTTTTAGACTGTGGAAAAATTTTGTTAGAACTTTTTCGGATATAGTAATTCTTATGAACTACGACATAGATTTACATCAGAGAAATAATATTATTAAGTTGCAATCCGTAACCCATAATCAGTTTTCTTCCCCAAGATTTTTCGACGTATTCAAGTACTCGTGGTATAAGAGTGGATACGTTGAGGAAAGACCTGGGCCCTTTAAAAATCCTGTAGAGTTTTGTTTTAACAAAGATGCGCAGTCTACACCCTTGTGTAGTGTTTGCAATAAACCAGCTATTGTGCGGTGTTCATGGTGCAAACAAAATCTGTGTTTTAAACACTTTTACACAGACTATCACTACTGTAATACTTACATAGCTTAATTACTGTATATATACTAATCTTGTTCCCTATTGCAATACATATATACCAATAATCGCATTACAGTATGTCACGTATTTAAACATTTATAAGAATTATAATGTTTTTTCTAATTCTGTTCTATTGTTTCCGAAATGTTATAATCGTTACAAACACATTAGTTATATTTATGCTCCATTGAATACTTACATTGTACACCTACATTGCACGAAAAACTTGAAATAAATTAAAATATATATATATATATGTATTATTTAATCCTTCGTCCTGTGTAGCAAATTTGTTCATATATACCCACTAAAGGATTATGGTATTCTAAGAATGAATAACATTTTATTAAGGAAATATATAAAACGCAGTCACTAACTGCAGTTGATAAAACGATTTATATTGCTACCACCGATAAAAGTTTCGTATAGTATATGGTATAAGTTAGTAGGCATAGAAAGGTTTGACCATAGCTTGTCGAGCAGATACAATTGTAAATTAAGAAATATTTAAGTAAGGAGAGCAGCGGAGTAACGATAACAAATAATTGTTGGTAATGTACTGTATTATTATTACAATTATTTTTATTATTAATCCTCCAAATTTATTACCATTGTTTTCTATGTAAAAGCGATCTTTTTTTGATGAATAATGAATAAACTTATTATTAAAAAAAGGCGGGGTACGGGGTACCCGTCCCCGTTATTAGCTTTTTATGAAGATATCTACCTTGAGACCATGTATTATGCTGGAAATTATGTTAAGGAAAAACTTATTTCTGTATAGTTCATTTGATTATATAATAGACAAATTTATTAATTTTGAAGTTTTATTATTATTTTTCTATTTTTACAATTATTAATTTTCTAAACTTGTTATATATCATCATATTACTAGTGTAAAATCGGCCTTCCTTTGATGAATAGAAAAAGAAGGCCGATTAATTTTTGCGAATACGGACGACCACCACTCTTAGGGCCATGCAATATGCTGTAAATTATGTGAAGAAAAAATGTATATCTGTTATAATTTAGGAAATATTGCAAAATTGAAAAAATCGCCCAAACTTGGAGGGGCCTGTACCTAAAAATCGTGCGGATACGCCGATAAAAAAAATACGTGTCTCGTATTTTAAGGTACTGCTTCGATCTGTTAAGTTTCATCGAAATCGGAGGGGAACACCCGCCGGTGTTCCCTTGTCAGATGAACACCTAGAAACACACACTTCGAACTTTTTTATTCTTAAATAAAACCATACTTGTTTGAACTTAAATGTTGCCTTTATCGTATAAAGTCTGTCATAATTAATATACTAAAGTCTCATGCGCACTTATACCACCTAAACTAAGTACTGTAAATACCAATATCGGAGTAGAGGACATACAAGCAACACGCTCCTACGGCACCTGGGGTCTTACTGAAGTATAAGAAGGATTCGTAATTTTCTTAATGCCAGCGCGTCCTATATCCTGTATTAATCGGAAATTCTTACCCTGCATGCCATCTGGTATTTAAGTAATAAATATAGATGACACTACGGTGTTTAAAATTTTATATTAAATAATTTAATTAAAGTATTATATTTAATTATTTTTTATATATATCAGGACGTATGCTACCCTATAGCGTTTCAATACATATAATTGTATACTCATTTTCGAGGAAAAATTTCGGAACCTAAAATATTCCAAGTGTTCATTTAAAGTTTACGTACAGCATTCTATTACATTATAATCACTCTTCATAATGCTGGGACTTGTCCTGAGAATGAGAAAATATCATGTGACTTTTTATCGCATTTTTTCTTGTAGGCGCTTCTAGGTTACGCTGACAAAAACAGCACAGGGTGGTACTGTGGCGGTAGCCTTATCAGCGAAAATTTCGTCTTAACCGCTGCACATTGCCTTATGACAAAATAGTAAGTATATTAGAACCAGTTATGGCAAAAGCACTTAACAACTAGTAAATTACGATGCACAAACTTCACTTTCCCTCTTGGCTGCGATAAAAAAAACTGCTTGCGAAAATATTTAAATTTTTTTTAATAATAGTAAACATTGCTTTGCACTTAATATTTAATTCTATTATTTCAGTGGAAATGAGACAAAAGTTAGACTGGGCGTGCATAACATAAGTTCCTGGACTAGTGATATACAAGAATTTGGAGTAAAGGCATTCTATAGACACCTTATACAGATCCTCGGCGCGATATCGCGACATTGGTCTCATAGAACTGGACCACCCAGCCAACATCACTAAAGCCGTGAGACCGGCTTGCTTATATACTTTGAAGAAAATCCATGCGCCGTCATTTATAGCAACTGGTTGGGGTTATACAGACCCGTATGGCAATCCTAGTGATGCTTTGATGAAAGTCAAACTCTATTATGTACCGTACGAAAATTGTAGCAGTTATTACGAACCATCGATGAGGTTGCTGCATGGTATAGACGGAACCTCACAGCTGTGTGCGGATGGTGGGGGCGCAATAGCTGATACATGTCAGGTAAAACGAAAGTTAGAATGTAATGTTTTATTTTTTCTTATATTCGTATTAATTTATCAGCTGATACCGTACTTTTGGGTTGTTTGCCTCAGCAATTTGAGAAACAACTGACCCAACAAACGTATTAAAAATTTAGCTATTGGTCGGCATTGATCATACATCTTTGAACATAAACTTGATATGTATGGTACACGTGGTGCGACAGCAGATTCGTTTTCATCTTTTTTGTCAGATAGATTTTAATATGTAAAAATAACCTTTAAGGACGATAGTGGTATTAATAGAGATTTAATAGAGAAATTGACAAAATTGTTTGGGTATCAACCAGATTTAGAAATATTACTGCTGTTGTGCTGCTAAAAACGAAAAAGAAAAATGAAATATGTAATTCAATTAATCAATATTTGGAAAAATTGTGTTTTTAAATTTTTTTAAAGTATCTTTACAAAAATTTGCACACAGCCTCAGAATTGAATTCTAAGCAACTTTTTCAAATAACTTTTTTGAATATCATATCATCTAACCTCACTTTTTGGAGATTTACACCATGTTTTTTAAATTTACCGCCATACTAGTGGTCACGTGACATGTGTCAAAATAGATTTTGCGGTTCCTAGACATGCACAACCTGTCTCCAAAAAAAAATGTTAGTATATTTTGATTATAAAAAAAACCTATATGTTGCAATATTTATGCCAGTCACTGTATATAAAAAATTTTAATCTTAATTTTTAATTGTATTTGTATAATGTGTATGCCGAAACCTGTACATGTTCTTTCATGTCTTATGGTGTCAATAAATTATTACTTATGTTACAGTTGTTACATATTTTAGGGTGACTCCGGAGGTCCACTGCAGATATCCGTTAGATGGGGATACACCATTGTCGGAATTACATCATTCGGCAATAAATGCACAGCGAGTCCAGCGGTTTATACAGAAGTATCGCATTATGTGTCATGGATCGAAAACACTGTTTGGCCTGAATCTACATACAATTCCACATAATAAATAGTATCATTTTAAAGATTTAACAATCAATATTCTACCATTTAAATTTTGAAGTTGTTGATAAGAGTTTCACAAAATAGTTTTAATATACACAAAAAGATGCTTATTAAGAACTTTTCTCGATTTTTTTTTGACTAAGTGGATGCTTACACTTCAAAACAAATAGTCGTATCAGTTATTGCAATACCCAATTGTAAATGTTTATAGCAAAAATAGATGGTTTATATTTTTTTGTTTGCTTCTTTTATGTGTTTTATTTATCCTTAATCTATGACTATTTCTTCATTCTACCGACTTTGCCCAATTTGTGAAATTAGAACCAAATGGTTAATACTACTACACCCTAACAAAATTTGCTAAAATTAAAGGAGGCAACTGGGTCACCTCCTATTTTTGGGGTAAATTTACGCCTATAAGAGATTTGTCACATGCTTTTGAAATATTTTTTAAGGTCTGGTAAATATTATTTTAGAGGTGTAAGTTTACCAGGGAAAATTACACCTCTAAAGTGAAATTCCCAAATGAAGTGTAATAGTTTGAGGTAGATTTACCACACCTTCAAGGAATTTTACTATGCGCGTATAATATTCCACAAGCATGTGAAAAAAAAACCATTAGATGTAAATTTACCTTAGAAATAGGAGGTAGCCCAGTTGTCTCCTATTTTTAGGGTAACTTTACCCCATTTTTTTGTGATAGTCCTAATATGTATGCGTAAAATGCATTCATTGCAGCGCAAATCTATAATGGTTAGTTAACTATACGAAAATACTACTTCGAGCATATAAACATCAAAGCAGTTTTTTAAAAAGAAAATGACACAAACGTCTTACTGGATAATAAAGTGGTTTAGTAATAATGAGCTTAGTATATAAATTAAAATAACAACAAAGAAATTAGAAATAATTGATTATTAGATTATTTTATTATTCAGAAATATCAAGTTCCATTTATCCAATAACATGTTTATGTCATTTAGAACTTAAAGCAGATGCTCCACTTAAGTAGTCAAGATATACTATATTAATACTAGATTTAAATCTGAAAGATATATTAATTAGTTGGATTACAAAGGGTCTACAAGAATTTTAATAAATGCTGCAAGAATAAGCATTTTTTAAAAGTAAAAATATTCCAGAAATGTCGATAAGAAAAGCCAATAGTTGCTGAGAATCTGTTGCATTAAGTTAACAAATAAAATATTAATTAACAAAATACATTAAAAAACCGCATCACCTTCCGTTTTGACTTGCGCGCATTTTTATTTTTATTACCTTGTTCTGGATATATTTAAAAAAATACCTCTGCAAAGCCTTTAACGTATTGGGTACCTCTTTGGTGTATTCCAAATTAAAATTAAAATCGCCATATATCATTTGTTGTAATACGAATCCGTTTGTCGTTCGATCATTAAACAATGCCACATAACATTTCCTAGAAAAGAAAAGCAAATGTAGAAAACATACGACACAAATATATTTTTTATTAATACCTTTTTCTAAGCATATTATCAAAGGTGTATTTACTTCCGTCTCTTGAAGTTTAGATTATCCTGAAAATTTTTATTTGTTTCTCCAACAAATATATTTGCAAATTCTAATAAAAGTAAAAAAAAAAAGAATTTACTCCTTCAAAACGAAGATTTTTTGTTTAAATTTAAAAGTTTGAAATGATTCCCACGAGTCACATGCACGTCGAAAACTTTAAGTAAATATGTCATATGTAAATAAATGAATGTAAAACGTTCCACTTCCAATTTGTTTTTATTATTTATTATTTCGTTTAACTGATAATCATCACCACTGACATTTTTAATCTGATGATGATTTTCAATTAATCGAAACATGTAGTGAAAAGAAAATAATAGAACAGATTGGAAGGTGAATGTTTTACATTCATTTATTTACATTTAAATAAACCAATATCTGTGACTTTACACATAATACCATAGCTTGTAGTACGAGTAACAATATCACCAAATCCCATTGAAGTTAAGTTGCTAATATATCGTATTACATATCCATGCGCAGGTATATGTCTATTATTTATATGTGCTGTTATAGCTAACTACATAGTAATCATACCAACTAGCGTTACACCATTTGCAGTTATGTGTGTTACACTCAACGTCCATCTGTCTAAATACTGCACTTATATTCAAACTGCGTAGCTCAAACGCATGCGCCTTGTATAGTCGACGGCTATGTAAGGTATTCTCGTAGCGGTTGTAATTTTTGATCAAACCACACACTATAATGCAATGTTAAAAAAAGACACAAAAATTTTAAACACTTTATATGTTCCAATCAAATAATATTTTTTTTTTAATAATTTCAATTCACTAATCTCTCCTTTTTATAAATGAACGTTGAAATACCGTTAGAAACAACAAATAAAAACATAACATATGCTTATCTACATGTAGGTATATATATATTTTCAAGTAAATGCTGAGGAAGATGCCTGATGCGTATAAATTTTAATCAGAATTTCACGTCATTTGTATTATCCACATTCCGCTTGTATTTTTACCAACATAAGGAGGTAATATTCCACGAAATGTGTGAGAGAAAATTTGTTGAAGCATTTTTCCATCAAAATCGATTTACGAGGCAAAGTTACACCTAGTTTGTGGTAATCTGGGGTTTACACTCTTTTTGGCGTAATTTTACCTTACATTTTATGTTTTTTTCACGCATCAGTGAGGTAAATTTACCATCATTTTTTAGAATGTACATCTAGATTCAGATGTTTTTGCTAATTCAAGCTTATTCAGATGTCATTTCAGTTTGCAACGGTCTGAAAGTACTCCTGTTAACATGCGAATATTGTGCTTACTCAGGTTGATACATTCTGTAAACATCTTCTTATTATATGTTCCCAGAAGAGTTTTACTTTGCCTCATTCCCTGGAAATTCTTCCAATACTTAGATTTTCTCTGCTCCATTTCTCTTTTCAATTTCTTCAGTATTGTACTGATATTTAACCCGCAAAAGGGTTCAGGTCCTACAAAAGGTATTCCAGCCCTTTTTTGCGACATTATCGAGTTGCATGTTTATAGTTTATATGTCTAACCCCTATCTAATCTTTAGCAGTACATACATTTTAATTTTGTTTAATTCCCGTGTTGGAGAATTCCTAGTAAATTTTAGTTATTCAGTTTCAATAATTTCTTAGTTTAGTAATTTATACCTCTTTAATGTATTTTATTTAAATCTGAATCTTTAGTTGCAGCTTTTATTTCTTTTATATATTAATCTTTGTTTATCAACCCGAAGTTTTTAATTTAGTAAGGATTTTTCATGTTGAAATTACGTTAAATTTGTATTTTGTACATCTTAATTCTGTAATTCTCTAGTTCTATTGTACTATCTAAAAACAAAGTAATGAATCGAAAAGGAATAAAACCTGGTGAATATAAGCTCGCAATCGGGAAGAAGTTTGAAACAACTTTCTTTGTCATATTGCGGTATTTACATTTTATTTTTAAGTGTGTGGTTATATAAATAAATTATCTATATAAAATATTATTGAAATATCATTACTAATATTTTAGTAAATATTAAAACAAAATTTGTCCTTAAGATCCTCCAGATCTTCATCAAATCATTGAGAGGTAAAAGAAAGTACACTTCTCACAGGAAAAATCGGGACACCAGCAATCGTGAATTTTAAAATTTCTTGGGTGTAAATGCAGCTTTCAGAGGATATATGCACTTATCAAAGCCATAAATCACTTTTTTGTGTGTATTATTGCGATCAAAGGTAAAGACTAAAAATTTAAATGGAAATATATATATATATAGAGAAAAAGGTTTATACATTAAATAAACACATTGGAATTTCGGTGGCGGTGTTTCCTTAGAAATACCGAATACGGAAATATTAATGCAAAAAAATACACAACAAATAAAAGGCCTTTTGAGTAGACGGCACCATTTAGAAATACACATATATGTATTTAACTTGTTATGTAGAGATAATTCTTTTTTTTAAGAAAACATATGGCGATGGGATTTTAAAATTATAATACCTATTACTAGGATATTAGTTACTTAGTTTGCTATGCTATGCTTATGCTCGCGAGTATTGCTTTAGTAATAGACAATATGTCAATCAGCCTCCTGAGTTTTTGAACAATGTGATTTTCACATTGATTAATTACACTATTATTGATGTATGCATTATTGTTGTTGTTTAGTATTCTTAAATATTGTATTACTACAAAATATTTTTCTGTTTTAAAAAATTACCAAAAACAGTTTAAGATTATTTATAACAATTCTGCAATGTATAAAAGACAATTTATGTTGAATTGAAGTATTACTTCTAATAACGCATTATAAAATAGCCCCCACATAATTTTACTACAAACAATTCTTTTGCCCATAAACACTTCCACAGAAAAGTTAACAACAACCCAAGTAGCACATAATATTTTCATATATTTTAGAAATATTTGGCGCTAATTTTTCCGAATATTTTCTGATAAGTAGGTACCTACCTGTTATTAAAGTAAAAAATCGGGAGTAAATAAATGAATACAACAACAACAACAAAAACTATGGAGAATGCAGGTTATTGCTATCATAAAAAAATTTCAATAATCGCCTCTAATGGTAATTTCTCTCGCATTTTGTTATCCAAATTTCTGTACGAAGTTATGCTATCCAGCAGCCAGCTTCTTTATAATAAATAGCTCAGGTATCATGACGAATCTCCCAGATCTACGGATTCTTTGTTAATTAAATTGATATAAGGTTTATCCTAAATAAATAAAAATTATTGTTAAATTGATTCCGTATTTGATATAACTCTCAATATCAAGTGTTTTAGAATTTAAATATAATATTCATCTAATTTAGCTTTAAAACGATCTGGGGCCTGTCGTATAAAAGTACAATTACAATTTACAGGCGATATTTTTTTTACAATTTGTAAAAATTTGGGTTACATGCGTTGCAAAAATAAAAAGTACAAACTTGTAAGTTCATGAATTTTGCAATTTTACAGAAGAATACTTATTATTTTACAAGTGTTTCCGAAAAGATTTGACAAGTGACAAATTACAATTTTACATATAATAATAAAATTGTAACACATATTGAACGTACTTCGTTAGGTGTAATTTTTTTTACAAAATAACATTTAATCCAATTAAACAGTATGTGGAGTAGTTCTTCTGATGAAGATGATAATTTGACGACGTAGAGCAAGACATTTAGGCTTAGAATTAACAACACATTTCCAAGCAATTTTGAGGTCAATGAAAGCTTTCGAATGTCCATCATAAAACTTGAGGAATTGTTAAATGTGATTGGTTATAGATTGACATTCGAAACAGCAAGGAATCATGCACTATCTGCTAAATACTAATACTTCTTAATCTGCTAATACTTCTCCTGCAAAGATTAGCTATAAACGGAGGTAGTTAAGACAGGGGAACTTTTCCCTCAGGATTCCTATAGAGTTTTCTACTAGCCTTCGTGTAGATTTATGTTTCCTGTTAAATCTTATAACAGCTGGATGCTCTATATTTCGACTTGTAGGAGTATCCTTCATTAGCCACTCTAATAAAGGATATTAAAATTTAATGTACTTTTTGAAAAAGCTATTTAAAATAATTTCTCAACATCCTGACATAATGGAGCAATTTAAAATTAGAATCAGCATTAAAACGACATAAACTACAAGCAATGGTGTATGAGAAACTAATATGTGTTGGACAGTGCATCAAAGTGTACATTCCGAATTGCAAATATTGATGAAATATAATCAGTGTTGCAAGATATAGTTTGAAAAATGCATAATGTTTACATAACAATAAATAATATTAGCAGAATCTCTAACTAAAAAATCAATACATCATATAAGTGATTGATTATAAGATTTACTCGCATTCACAAAACAACTGTTGCCTCCATAAATAGGTGCGCTTATTTGCAATAATATCAGTAGTGTTCACAATGCGTTCAAAGTCGATATTAACCTTCATCGGGATCTTGCAAGTGATTACTTACAGATTACCTCTGTCTGAATCTGCAGGTAAGTCTCCTTAAATCAAGCCTCGACATAAAAATTATCTATTTACGAATTAAGTACGGTAAGAGTGGCAAGTGCTAACCAAAATTCGCGTAGTATGTCTTTATTGTGCATAAAAATGTTGATATGGCTACTAGAAAAAAATTAATAATCGCATAAAGGTCTTTCTCGGACTAGTGACGGATAGAATCGAGTAAAAGTTTCGATTCAAACAAGAACTTTTATACCGGGGTTTCATTTCAAAACTATTCACCCGGAATAACTTTTAAAATAGTAGTAGGGATGAAAATCGTATCGAAAAGTTCAAACTGTAGGACTGTTGACTAATACGTCTTTCAAAGGATCAAATTCTAGGATTCAATGTTCTAACACATTCGGCCAGTGAACATTTATAATCGAGGAATAGACCTATGCATAAAAACTCGTCTCAGTTGCCAAACGGATTGCAGTGAGGATGGGAAACCACACCCAGCACCCTTCTTCACTCCTACTTGCAGAATTTCTACCGCACAGTTCCGTACCATGGGGAGGGCAGTTAGATTGCCAGCTTGTATCGCTTGTATTTCGAAATTTTGCGACATCTTACCAATGAATTCATAACTATTCAGAAGATAGTATCAAGAAAAATCCGCAAGGGTCGCCCTATTAGCTAAATGATGTTCGTGTTTACTATTTCCAGCAGCCATTTTGTGTTTAACAACCGAGTGACATTTATTCTTTGTTTTTTTTTGCGTTTATGGTTTTGTGTTGTTTTAGATTAAAGTGAATTATATTTTCTGTTAGAGTGACTTACGGATAATTTGTTATGATATATGTAAAATAGCCATATCAAAACAAAAAAGTAAACCACCGTCTATCGAAAATTGGATACGTATGATTGATGGGTTTATAGAAAAAATTTTCTTCACTTGGCTTTACATACATCATGCCAAGGCGATTTAATCAAGATGCCATCGAGAATTTCTTCTGCTGCATCAGAAGTCATGGTGTGAGGAACATCAACCCCACTTGCGAGGGCTTCATAAATTCATTTAAAACATTGACAATTAATAATTTACTTTCTTCAAAGTCAGTGAATTCAAATTGTGAAAATGACATCTCCGAAAAACTCTTAGACAATTTTCGGGAATTTTTAAATCAGAACCCAGTCAGTAAACCATCCATTACCAGTATTAATTTAATTGTAGATGTAACACATAAGCCAGTACATGTTTATATAGAAAATTACGTCTGCGGTTACATTGCCAGAAAAATATATAAACAAGTGGACAAATGCGGTACCTGCATGAAAAATTTACTCGTAACATCTGATGGCGAACAACATAAATTAATAATGGCAAGGCGATATGATCTTAAATCATTAATGTTACCATCAACGCTGTTCATGAGTATTTTTCATGAATGTGCGATTGTGGTGTCCCAAGAAATTGTCAGAAATTGTTTAAACAATAATATTCGTCGCACAATCGTAGAATGTGTTAAAAGTAGGATGGATTTTAGCAATATTATATGTGAACATCATCCTAATTTAGTAGATATTTTTCTAAATAATTTAGTTAACCTTATGATTTTCGGGTGGGCAAAATCTATAAATAAGATTCTATTATATGTGAACATCATCCTAATTTAGTAGATATTTTTCTAAATAATTTAGTCAACCTTATGATTTCCGGGTGGGCAAAATCTATAAATAAGATTCTTAATGGCAAAGACAGTCGTTTTAAACCTTTAACTATTAATGACCCTGGTAAAAACCTAGCTTTCCATAAACAGCAAAAGAAGTAGAAATAATGTGCAACATAGTAATTTTAAATCAAATTTTAATTAGTGCATTTTGACTAAAGTCAAGACATTTATAATCCTTTTTTTTTCCTTTTTTTCGTGTTGAGATCTGAAATCACAGGTTATTATCGTGAAGTGTATAATAAAATATTTTCTTGCATTATGTGTTTCAATTGTAACAGACATTTCTAGTGTAAAAAAAATGATACTTTACCAAAAATCTGTATTTTGTTCATTTAAAAAGAAAACAATAATTGAATTTTTATGGTAAAATATCAATTTTCATTTGAACTAAGTTTGTACTTCAGAACTAAGCAGTATTAAGTCGAATGCAAAACAATTAGGCTTAATACTGTTTAGTTCAGAGGTACAAATGTAATAGCTACATCAAAATATCAGGCGTATATTTTTCAAAAAATACCGCCTTTTTTAGTTACGAACCATTGTGGTGTAGGTTTCAATAATATCTCCAATAGTTGTGAATCCATAGGTAAGATGGCGCGCTTAAAAAAATAACCAATTTTTATACAAAGAGAGACCATTCTATTTTATCCTTTTCTATGTTCAGTACTAATCTAGTGGCATTGATGAATGTAGGTCTTCGCTGCTATCCGCTGTGTCTCCTCACCTCGGCCCTTTATTTTTTTTCTTTTCCATTTTAAATATTCATAATCTTTTTGGCAATTCCATTTTGTTTTCCTTTTTTTTTTTCTTTATTTTGAATTCTTTTCGCCACAATGTTAATTTACACATGCGAATGAAAGAAGAGAAATAATTAAATGTAGTAATAATTAATTGTAGTAAATTGGCCGTTTTATATCTGCTTCCCAACACAGCCAAGTCTCAACTGTAGCAACAGTCTTAAGGCAAATCTGGACGGCCTTTTAATGAGATTCTCTGCCACTAGGTGGCGCGAGCTTTTTCCGCTGTTTTTAGACATGTCAATCAAAATATTTTAAATTTGATAAAGAGATTGTTTTGAAAACAGTATTTAAAATTGCGCCAAAGTTTTATTTTTTAAAATTTTCTTTATCTAAATTTTTTGTTTGGTTCTATTTGGCTTCCAAAAAGAAAAAAGAAAAAAGTGGTCAAGGGCGATGGTTCAGCGGTACTTACTAATACTAAAACATTTTTTTTGCATTTCCTTCTGATAGCAAATAGCGTCCGAAAGAGGAAAATGCATTTTCTCTTTGATCTCGTCTGCCGGGACAACCATAACTAGCTAGGACGGTAGCACACTCGTCGAAAAAAAAAATTAAAATTAAAATGCAAATTAATAAGGTACTATCAGTGATTTTATATGATTTACAAGGCTACAAAGAAAGCTATTAATTCAGAAATAAATAATTATAGCACTGATAATATAATCCGTACTATGAATCAGTGACTTATTTTGTAAATTGCTGTTTTCCGAAAACTGAATTATCTCGAGGTATGCACAAATGTGAAGAGCATTTGTAGAACACGTGATTGCAGGAATAAACCTCAAGCGATAGTCAGATCGAAAAGAAAGATACCTCTTGTCTTTTTGAATTGTATGAATTGTTTGCTTTCTATATTGAATGTACCCAAAATCAATTGCTAACATTGTCTAGAGTCTAAAGCATTCGCTACGTTTCATTGAGTGTTATTCTATACCTGTATCTATGATTTTACAATACAACTTCTTATAGAGTAACTTGTGATAAGTGAGTCAGCATGCCACACACTGTCACAAACATACAAACCTCACTCAACACACACACAGACATCGCACACCTGTGATCAAGTGCCTCAAAAGTTTTTTCTCGGGAACTGACCTAGCACTGCAGTTATTGTATAAAGAATATTTGCTTTCTTACAAATAGCAAACCGCATTATCTAAAAATGGATAAAAGATACTCGTCAAAAGGCAAAAGCATCTTCGTACCAGCGCGAAAAGAAAAAAGGCTTCTTCTAAGATTTAATGTTCTATTGTACAAAATGTAAGTACCATATCTACTTACCTAGACATTTTATTACTTTATCATTGCGTATTTCAGTGCACCAAAATCCAAAAATAATTCTAGGGCCGTTACTGTAATTGGCTATGATACAAGGTATGTAATCTAAGCAGATATAAAAGAAATTTTAATTTATAGGTACATTTACCCAGTCGAAAAAACTGCTGTGTGCATTTTTTTATTTGCATTTTACTGATGTTTTGTTTCGTAATACTATTGGTATTAAGGAAATTATTGAAGTGGTTTAGTATTTATAATTATGACTCGTTAATAAAAAATAGATACCTACATTATCTATTATTAACATTTACAATTTTATGAATTTCGCACTTATTTAAAACATAGATAGGAAGTAGGTTGGGTTGTGTAAAATACACAAAAAGACAGTACTGAAATCGGAATTGAATATCCTTATATTTATACTTCACGTGATGCCATAGCAGACCATCTGTACGTGATACGTCCTCAAAACAAACATCGGTCTGTGTGTTAGGTTACGATAGAAGCCGGCGGCCTATCGGCATTTGATGGAAAAAAGAAAAATGAATATTTCTGTTTCGGGCGTTATCATTAGTCCAAATTCAGAAATTAAAAAAAGTTAAAGTTAAAGTTTTGTCATTAAGAAATTGGTCTTCAAATGCGCCGTTGAGTCGATTTTAGAAATTGTTTTTAATAACAAACTTACAACATTTAAAAATTTAAATACATCTAAAATAAAAAAATTAAAACGTTGGCGCAATTTCTTGCATTATCTACTAGTTGGTAGTTCTTACGTACTCTTACTCTCCTTTCCACTAACGCAAACCGATATTCCCAATTAACAGGGAATGAAATACTGTTTCGACTAAATATCCATTATACGTCATCAATGGTTGGTTCAATTCTTCCAATTATGAGCATAACAGAAGCTCTTGTAACTCTGTTAAGGACGTTTTAGAATGATAAATCGGACATTGACGTCGTCATATCTCAGCTGGGGTGTGATCCTGGAGTTCTGTAACCTTGTGTTTCTGATAGAGCACACATGAACCCGCTGGGCAAGAGGTAGCTGAAATAAGTTACTTACAGGGTAAAATTGATGATTGCCAGTTTAAATTCCAAACTCGAACTAAATAATTTGAAGGTCTGACTTGTTCTTACAAGTCAATATCTTATTCTCTAGAAGGTGGTCGTCACGAATTGCTAATCGCCATTTTTTTCTCTAAAATAGACTTGCCTCTACTTACCTTGCTCACAAATAAACTCTAGAGTCAATTTTAATCAATTAATTTTTATTAGGTTGAAGGATGTACAACTGATTCGGACGGAAACCTGACTTGCATATCGTTGAGATATTGCAAATGAAGCAAAATATTGTTAATTTTTGGTGAGACGACCGCAGAGATGCGGATTGAAGTCACATCCCCAAAAATTTTGTTGCGCAAATCCATCCATGGATCGATTGCCACAGAGGTAAGTAACAATTTTAAGTACCAGCAGTGTGTATGATTCAATCCAATGGACATACAATCCACTCTTTTACGATAAAAGCTAAAAAAATTTCAGGAAAAAACATTTGGTGATGTTTTCTTTAGTAAGTTTGATTGTTTCCAAGGCTTCTGTTGTAAAAAAGATCATCTTGAAAATCAGTTTGGGAAAACGCATCACAAGAAAGAGTAATATCTGCAGCAGTACACAAAATTTGCAAAATTTTAGTAGTTCACTTCACTAATTTGTAAAAATTTTAAACAATGTCGAATTCTCCAAAATATTTAGACTCCAAGTTTCCAGGTCGATTTAGTTTGGGCACACTGAATACAAAATCGCTCTCTCAATATCCCATTAACACCCCAACAACCTTTATTGTATTATTTCGTACTTAATGTATTTCTTTACATAAAAAAAGGCTAGACCTTTTAAGTAGGTTAAGCAGCCTGTGTGGTAAAACTTTTTTCCGGCAGGTCAATCAACAGGTTGATTACTCCTAGCAATAACAATCGCACTGTTCCACATGCAATTGCACTCAAAAACAACAACAAGGTGGACTGTACCCTCCTCCTCGTGCATAGTGTATATATAGTGACTATTGCGAATAGGTGTATTGAATATAATTTAGAGTCAGTTTAAACAACAGGTGCCAAAGCCTAATAAAAGAATAATTGTTACAAAAATACTCCAAAACTGTGGCACTCGTAATACTGCAAATTTCTCCTAGGCCCCTCACCACAACTGCACTAAACTGGACGTACGTTTCAATAGCCAAAGTGTCATCATCAGCAGGAACCCTGAAGTGGTTTCAGTGAGTCAGTGTTGACTGAAACCAGTTCAGTGTTCCTGCTGTGAGATAAGCTTTTGCTAATTGAAACGAACACTTCTCACAGGAAAAAATCGAGACACCAGCAATCAGAATTTAAAAATTCTTGATTGTAAAATGCATACTGTCGGAGACGTATTCACTTACAATAGCAATAAATCATTATTAATGTATATTATGGGATACAAAGGTAACGACTAAAATTAAACAGAAAATAACTAATAGAGAGAAAAAGGTTTATGTATAGAATAAACAAATCGGAGTTCCGTGGCGCGTTTCCTAGAAATAAGAAAAAAATATAAAATAGATCGGCTTCATTTAAAATATATAGTATTTAACTTTTTAATGTTAGTAAGATAATATTTTTAAGAGAACATGTGGTGATGGGATTTATTATTTAAAAATATGTTACTCGTGAGTGCTGCTTTGATATTAGTTACTTATGGTATTGTCGCGAGTATTAGTTAGCAAAGATAATAAATTCAGTACAGCTCCTCAGTTTGGGATAATGTGATTTCACAGATTAACTGGACTACTATTGAACACTATTATTGATGTATTGAATACTATTTGCTTAATATTCTTAAATATGCATTACTATAAAGTTTTCTTCTATCTAAAAAAAAACCAAACCAGGTTTAAGATTATTTTAAAATTTTAAATAAGCAATTAGGTTTGCAAAGAATTTATTTATTTTATGAATCCATTTATTGTATTTTTGGAAGTATAACTCTAGCTATCGCCTGGTGTAATCTGACGTCGTTGTCTATTTCTTGAAATATGGCAACCTGGGTCCTTTACAAACTGCTTTTGTCGCCCGGGTAGATATTAAACAATTATTTTTAAATTATTATTGGATTTATAATACAAGAAACCACATTTGTAAGAAGCATATTGTTTCGTTAAGGCTCAGCTATAGAGAGAGAGAATATTTATTGTTGAATTTGATACATTTTAATATTTTCGTTGCTACTTCACGAAGCTGTGTTAACAGACCAAAAGTGGTTAGCTATATTTCAATGAAAATAAACCACATTGGATATACAACACGTAGTCGTATAGGATAGGATATATTCTTGAAAATACAATAAACGGAGAGATTAAAATATAAAGATTCTTTGTGAATTAATTGCTTTAAAAATGTTGTAATAATCTTAAACTGTTTTTGCGTGCACTTTGGTTATATACATATATAGAAAAAATTATTTATGT
>RXPK01004140.1:0-143026 GCA_004143645.1 Protaetia brevitarsis | reverse complement strand
TTTTTGGCTTGGCAAAAATTGCTTGTCTTCTTGTTTTCAGAGTTTCGCATTCACACAGCCAAGCGGTCTTTGGCGTCCTATTACTAAGTCTGCAGTTGGTATCTCCAGTGCTAATCACAATTTGCTGTAAGTGTCCTTTCAATGCACAGTGTCCTCAAAGAAAATTACGGCATGAAGATGATTCCTACTAAGCTGCAGTAGTTCTTCAGTATTCTTCTTCGATGATTCCATAATAAAGATCTTTCCATGAATTTGTCCAGCTGTTTTATACCAGTATTCTTTGTTTTTATTTTATCCAACTTCTTACCTGCTTTCGTACTGTATTCTTGCCCACTCCTAGAGTATATTCTGGGTACATATATAAAGCCGATGATCCCTTCTTTGCCAACTCATCGGCTTTCTCGTTTCCTTCTGTCCGGAGCACCCGTAGCAAAGTGAATTTTGTTTATTAGCCTTGTTAAGCTATTCAGCACTTTAATATATTCTTAAACCGGTTTTGATTGCATTTTGGGGTTCGCTAGTGCTCTCGGTATCAATATGTCAGCAGTCTATTGCAGTACAGATCAGCTTGTTTTTCTAAATCAACTGATTGATTTCAATGCAATATTGCATATGCCTCTAGTTGAAAGACCATGGCGTATTTTCCTAGAGGATGGCTGATTATTTGTGTTTTCGCCTTACTGTAGGTTTCAGTTTCAGTTCCATTCTGACCAGTAAATCAGATGAATTCATGAAGCCTGTCTCTGTAGCTGGACTGATTCTAGCTTATCCGATTCATGGTTTCCATCTCGATTTTTGTATTAAATAGATACGCCGAAGTTATGTGGGCTGATCTCATTCCCAAAAGATTGCTTTCCACACTAGGAACAGTATTATTATATCCCAATTCTGCATATATCTGTCGCTTGGTAGTTCTTATAGTCTGAAATTGTCAATTTTTCCCTCCATCTTTATCTCCGAACGGAGAAGAGGGATGGCTAGGCATTCCATTACTCCTGTAGGACATGCAAGCCTTTGATCTCTTGCTAAATTCGGTTATAGAAGTCCATTGCTGCATGTTTGTCCACCATACCAGGCATGCATAAGCGATAATGGGGCTGATTACTGCGATGTTCGTCCATTACATCCAATTTGGTCATAATGCACATGTTTTTTACGAGTTCCCTCTATCCAACATATGTGCTGTTTACGCCTTGGCTTTAACTCTCTGAAAGCGTCGATTCCAAGTGCGGTTGGAATCAAGAATGACACCAAGATATTTCACTTCCTCTGATAATGGTAGTTTTAGAAGGGCTAATGTTGTGACCCTCCTCCTCAGTCCATTCGTGTATAACCTGTGAAACGTTCTGAATTTTGTACCACACTACGTTGTTTAATTTACTTTCGGCCAGAATGAGAAAATCATTTGCGTATCCCAAAGCTGTAAGCCCTTAATTATCTGGTCGCGTTTGTGCACACCGCTGTCGAAGTATACCATATCAAGTTTTTGAAATTCCATTTACAAAGGTAACTAATTTTAAAAGCTATTAATAACCTTTTTTACAATGATCGCTTACATAATTCGTTACATTCTGAGTATTGATTGATGTACAGTTTCACTTGGTATGTGGTGTACATGACTGACAATTTTCAACATAGCTAGCGCAACTTCGTACAACTAAATATTTTATTAAGATTTTTACCATGACGCACGTACATACGTGTAAATTCTGGGTGTATATTGGTGTTTAAGGTAGATGAAAGCTCTAGTTAAACAATTTGGTTTGTTCGTCATACTATAGTTTTTTGTCTACGCACATCATTGTGTATCGAAAAAACATATTTCAAAGCATACTTTACGAATACCATGACGTAATATTTAACAATGCTTTTAAATGTTTAGATGCTATTTGAAACACAATATTAAAATAAAAATTAAGCAAACTGTGGTAGGTACAGAAATTAAGATTTGAATGATTCAAAAATAACTATTAAACAACATTAACTTGAGTGCATGCACAATAAGTATTTGAAACGAAAATTAACATTTATGGTAGAATCAATTTCAAACAATATTGGAAAGTTAAAAGAGTTTTCCGTTGCGTGGTAGGGAAGTTTTCCTTTTGTAATGCGATTCTTTTCAATTGTAATCTACTTACGCTACCGTTCATCTTATCTGTCGCTTCTGCATTTAATTAAAATACAAACAAGAATTTGGTCGCATCCTTCGCAGAAATGTTTGATGCTTTTAATCTGTTCTAAGTATTAAATTCCTGAAGCACTTAGAACATTCTTTCAGGATATCCAAAGACCACGCGGTCGTTTTTAATTAAATTTCTATAAGATTTTCCGATGAAAATACTCATCTGCTTAAATTTTATTTGGTTTAGAATTAGTTTTGGCTCGATAAATTCAAAATGTGGTGCCCAATTATCTATAGTTGGAAGTAATTTATTTTGACGATATATTTCAGATTTTTGTTGAATGTCTTCGCACACGGTAATTCTTTACCACTCTATCCTTTTATGTGTTGGCTTTTAATGATATTACAGGCAAAAGCTATAGCTAGCTGATAAGCTATTGAAATCAGCCTTTTCGTAGATTTGGCTATTCTCTTTCACTAGCTTTATAGATAATGTTGAATCGCAGAAAGTTTTAACTCTGTAGTTTTTATAGTTTTCAAGTAAATAACTATTAAGGAGAAAAACAAAAAAAGAATTGTTTTCGCTGTCCTATGCGATGTATTGTTTTGAGTTCTTAGTATGTTGTAGTAATTGTCGATAGTGATTACTGTAGTTTTTTGACAATCCTAGTTGTCCGTCAAGTAAGCCAAAAATAAAAGTTAATATTTGAATAATACTTTTTTGTATGATGCCCTTTGGGGCACCCATGATTTTGTCACCAAATATGGTTACTACATACCCAAACAACATATACACAGTGCGACTTGTTACAGGGAATATAACATAATAACATAAAAGAATATTTATTAAATAAACATTTACATTCCTCTATTGTACAAGTACCTTTTAGGTGGAGCACGGGATTAGGATGATTTGTAGTTATTTAGTCTTTCACAAATCAAGTATATTGTAGAAATTGTATTCAGTTGGTATCACTATTTGTTGATTACTAAACATGGTATATGGTATAAAAGTAACACGTACTTCATCAGCGTAATTTACAAAAAAATATATCAATGCATTTATTAATATTTTTGCTTACTTGCATCAGGTTTAAGAGCACATTACACTAAAAAATCAAATATATTACCACAATATGTTATATTGATAATGAAAAGTTTAATAATTATAAAAAATGTTAATGATTTGAGTTTTATGAAGGGTAACTCAATTCAAGTTTCTTAAGCTTTATTTAAAAAAAAACACAAATTGTAACATTTTTTACTTTTTTTTATTATCAATCGTATATTTGATATTTATTCGATGGTGTTAAGTCTCATGACCTTGGTGGACAGTTGTCATCATCACTAAATGAAATAGTGCGACCTCTAAACGTTTCACGCAAAACACCTAACGTTGCACGCGATGTGTGGCAAGTTGCACCATCTTGTTGGGACCACATGTCCCAACATCAATATCTTTGATTTCGTATTAAAAATAATCGTTTAAAAAAAAAGCAGAAAAGAAAGTCAGCACAGTAATACTCAATGTGGATATATTTTTTGCTGTCCATGAGCTTTGAGCTCCAGTTCTTGCAAAACGCGCCAAAGGGAGTCATGAGAAAGGTCGGTGACGAATCCATAATTATTCGTCTTAAACTACACTATCACTCACAGCAGCAATACTTTGGGCTGAACGTGCGCCGCCATGATGTGTACGGCTTAACCTTTCACCTATGCTTTCAATTTTTTGAAAGGTTTTTACCACGTAGCGAATTGTGGATTCAGTAATAATTTTTTTAACTGTATTGTATACACCATTACTCGTAGATATAATTGCAGACCACCTCATTTTTGTTATTGAAAATTGAAAAAAAAAATGGATAATGGAAAATTAATAAAAGCTGGCTATTCAAAGAACTGTATATAATACTAATAAATGAAAGTTCACAAACATTTTCATTCTAAACCATTTAGCAAACATTATCTTTATTGAGAATTATAATACTTTTTTTTGTTTTCTGCATTAAAGTGAAAACCGTTAGTCCAAAACTGGTAACACTATATGCGCCCACCGAAGGTATTAAAGTAGATTTTGAAATTAGGGAAGAATGAATAATAAACAGTAGGTAAAATCGGCTGATGGTCGAGTGGCTTGCACGCTCGGCTGTCAGTCGCGGGGTCCTCGGTTCGAGCCCGACGGACTGCTCTCAGAGTGAGGTTTTCGTGGTTTTCCTCACTCCTTGGCGAATGCTGCGAGACGGACATCTCGGAAGTCGCTCCACGGGCGCAGGCATAATAATAACTCATGGCCGCCGATGCCCCCTGTAATTGGCGAAAGCTGTTGGGGGATGTTAAGGCATGGATTATTATGGATTATTATAAAAATAGTAGTAATTACTCATTTACCAAAAAAATAAAATAGTTTACTACATTATTTTGTCGGTTTTAATTTCAAAGCCTATTTACTTATAAGAAACAGAACGATATATGTGCCTAACAAGTTGTTCATTACTATTAGTTTTTGATTAAATGTTTTTGCTTAATAAGTATATCATTAGCTAAAAGTACGTTATTATTAATCATTTACTTTTATTGAGTTTCATAGACATTAAACTATTTTTATTTTACCTACTATTTATTATTCCTTGTTCTCTAATTTCAAAACCTACTTTAATAGCTTCAGTGCGCGCATGTAGTGTTATGAGTTATTAGTTTTAGAGTGACGGTCTCCACTTTAATGCAGAAAACAAAAAAGTGTTATAATTTTCAATAAAAATAATGCTTATTAAGTGGTTTAAAATAAAAATGTTTGTAAAATTTTATTTATTACTTTTTAGATATAGTCCCTTGCAACAGCAACTGTCATACCGAAAACGTACTTTTCCGTTTTCCACTGTGTTAATTATGCAAAAATTGACAAAATTGTCTGAATATCAACTAGATTTACAGATATTACTGTAGTTGAGCTACTAAAAAAAAAATTAAATATGTAATTCAATTAATCAAGATTTGGAAAAATTGTGATTTAAATTTTTTAAAGTATCTTTACAAAAATTTGCAAGCGGCCTCAGAATTGAATTCTAAACAACTTTTTCAAATAACTTTTTGAGATATCATGTCTATCTAACTTCACTTTTTGGAGATTCACAGCATATTTTTTAAATTTACCGCCATACTAATGGTCACGTGACGTGTGTCAAAATGGATTTTGAGGTTCTTAGACATGCACCACCTGACCGCAAGGAAAAGTTTTAGTATATTTCAATAATGAAAAAAATTGCCATATGATGCAATATTTATGCCGGCCACTGTGTATAAACATTAGTGTACACATGATAATCTATCCTTACAATAATGTAGTAAGAATTCATATTGTTTGGTAAATGCTGCAATAATAGCAGGTAAATTTTACTGCAAAATTATAACAATTTGAAATACCAAGTAAAGTAAATACATCATCAAGATACAGGTAAGTTACGTAAAACTATGTAAAATTTTATGATGAATAGTAGTTTATTTCACAATGTTGTATAAAAGAAGCTGACTGTCCATTTATTTGCTGCAAACAAACTGTAAGAATTATTACTACCAATTTAGTGCTGCAATTTGATGGTAAAATTTGCTACAAATTATAATTGCCCCTATTTGTACTACAAGGCGCAGTAAAAATGCTCTAATTGTAATAAAATTTCCTAGACTTTTCTTTCTGTGTATAGATACAGACCTTAGTAAAATTATATATATATCTGTATACCTCATTTTGGGCGAAAGCGGGCAAAAAGAGACAATTTTGTGCAAGCCAAAAATGAATGCAAAAGTACTTGAAAATAATACTTAAAGGTAGTATTGTATTTAGTGCTAAGCATTCTGAAGTAAAAAAGGTAACATGCTACTTAGAGTCAGTACAATAGTAATCGTTTGGATTAAGAAAAAGCGTAGTATTACAAATACACAATCTTAGGTGTGCAAATTTGAGACAATGTGCAATATCATACCCTAAGTATATGCTTTTAGAAATATACTTCTTGAAGTAAATGGATGTAGTGGTTAGTATTCCTTAGGATAGCACTGACTAATGGCATTATGTTTGATTTATACCGCATTAGTAATCCGAGATCTCCAGCAATCCACCTAGATACGGTCACGTACTTCTATGTAAATGAGTGTATTACATCACACACGCCCATATGTATGTATACGTATATATCAGGTGTCTACTAACTACTATTGCGTCCCTTTCTGTCTAATTCCAAGTTATATACTTGTATATAGGTACATACCTATATGTAACTCTGCTGCTGCTGAAACTTCGAGGCCAGAATTTAATTTCCTTGACAACTGAACGCGTCATTAAGTTAAATGTTTCGAAATATTGACAGGTAATTTATTGATAACGTCACGCGCTGATTAGTTTTAATAATGTTTGGGAATGTGTTAGAATAATTCTACATTGTAGATAGAGTCGGTCGCTAAACATGATTACGTGTTTCATTGACATGCGTACCGGCGATAGTTTCAATCTGTTCTGTTAATTGATTAAACAAGACCATGTAATAGGCGCAATTTCACGGGAACTCAACAGGAATCTACATATCCAATCCAGCCACTTTGAATATGTTTAAAGAAAAGTAATCTTCATTTATATTCTGCATTTTAATATATATATTTTTTTAAAGCTAACGTGATTGTAAAACAGTTAGTGAAAAAGGATCCTAAGAGAGCATGGTTGACTTTTTATCTCATACATATAAGCATTTAATATGCGGGTTACATCTAAATGCTAAATTCGCAAATTTTTATGAAAGAATTAACTGAATTTAAAATTCAAATGAAGGATCGTATTTACGACGACGCTGCACTTGATGAATGCAATTTGAGAGTACTGCAACCGTCGCAAACAAGCTTCTTGTGTCGGCTACATTTCAGAAAAAGGTTGCATATGCGCTGTATCGCTTTAGACCGTATCTTTTCGTTTTCGTTTTCTTCCCTAACAGTTTCGTGGGCACTGAAATGCATATATTCATAAACTGGAACCTAATTTCGTCCGGATATATACAGCGTATAAGACATAACAAATATGTAGAGAAAAATGTTTTTCGCAAGTGGAAAGGGTAACCATATCGTTACTGAGGTATTTAGATAAGTATCTTAAGCAAAATATATATATATATATATATATATATATATGTACGTAATGTACTTTCTGTGCGTGTCTAGTTCGTGTATAGTTAAGGAATTGAATGTGTGGACAGCTCTCTAATACGTAGGCAACTCAAATTACTGTAAAGACTGGTTTACATGAAGCCAGTGGAGAAGCATGTCAAGTCAACAGGTAATTTGACTTGAATTTTCAACAATAAGTACCAAAACAAGATCCAGTTCAAAGCTGGGGAAGCGTTTGAGGTAAGTTTAGTTAGATTTCTGTTTCTTCTGGTGATATGGATGTTCTGCGTATAACAAAAGACAATTAGAAGGATGTCTGACTTATTAATATGAGAACTTTTGGAAATATTAGATAAAGAAACTAGGAAAAAGAAGAGATTATGGATTCGGAAATGAATAGCGAGAAGAAATTTACGTGGATGCTCTGCCCCTCTGCTGAACGAACTATATATTGAAGATCCCGCAAAATTCAAGTTCTAAGAATATCATCGGATAGTTCCGATGCTTAGCGAAATTTTAGTAGGTCCACAAATTCAAAAAGCAGATACTTTTATGAGATGTTCCATGCCTCCCCATGTTAAAATAGAGATAACATTGTCGTTCTCGGTTACTAGAAACAGCTATAAAAGTTTACAGCATTTTTTTTTCGTGTTTCAAAGGCAGCAATATCAAAACTAGTTCCTGAAGTATGTGATGCAATCTACAACAGTTTAGAAGAATACATGAAGGTAATACAAACAAAAATTTTCAGATTGATATTCAAACTTTTTCTTATTTATTAGAAGATTTTATTGAAAAAATATTATTACAGTGGTGAATCATCTGGCATTGAAAAAATAACTGCAGACAGGATATCGTCAGATGCAGTTCTCATTGATGCTTGAGGATCTAATACATAGTTTTAATAGAAAATGTATCTGTATGTGTGACGTTATTATTATGATTGTGATATGACACTATTGTTGTCATTAGTGTTAAGACAATATTTTGTTCTATAGGTAAATGATTCGTGCCCGCATGCTGATACAAGGAAGAGCTACTTTGAGTAGAGAAAATGAATACATCATCAGGAATTTTTTTTAGTTGCATAGTAATATGCCTTCCAAACACATCACACTCATCTTCTGTCTATAGAGTTGATAGTCTGATTAAGACTCTTTAACTCTTGATTTGTTGTCTTTATTTCGTGTTCTTTTATTTGTTGAAGTATCATCAGGACGTTTTGTGTTATGAGTTTGTTCGTGGTTTGCTAAATTAGAGGGTACACGTTCCTGTAAATCCGACTGTTGAATATTTTCTTTAATAGGAATGCTTTCATTAACAGTTTCAATAGGATCGTCTTTACTAGTAGATGTTCAGCAACCCTAAAATGAAAACAGCTTTTATTGAAATATGCCTTGAACATTTAAATAAATATAATATGTAGTAACACCTTTTTTTTTTCTTCTTTTAGTTGCTTTCCACAGAAGAGTGGAAAAGGATAGAGAAAGGTGTTCATGAAAACTGGTATTTTTCGAAATGTTAGGGAACCATTGATGGAAAACATGTTGCAATTCAAGCTCCATGTAACAGCATCATTCCTATGACGTTAGTTGATTATTATTATTGATGTTGGAGCAAATGGATCGCTATCTGATGGTGGAGTTTTCGGAAATTGTTTTTCATCAGATGCATTGGAAAACAATTTACTTCCACCAGGGTAACAACGGTAACAGATGACGCGTTCCTTTTGAAACTTTATCCGCAATGAAAATTGGCCTATGATGAAATAATCTTTAACTGCAGATTATCACAAGCTCGACGCATAGTCGAAAACGCATTTATAGTTAGTAGATTCCGAATCTTTGAGAAACCAATTCCTTGTAATATTAATACAATTTATATAATAAATCGTACAGCAATGAAAGACACCGCCACCGGTGATATAATTCCAGGCACATGGAGGTCAGAAACTACTGGATTGCGTAGTGTGAATTGTTTTGGTACGAATCATTTCTCAAAACAAGCTAAATCTAAATAGACAAATTAAAAAGATATTTTACTAACGAGGGCAAGGTATCGTGGCAAGATAGCATAATACAATAACAGGATTAATATAGGTTATTTACACACATCTGAAGCAGTTGCTAATTGAAATAATTGTATACTTTTCGTATTGGCATTGGAAATATAAATAGTACTTACCATACTGCTAGTGGTGTTTCTTTTAAGTTTTCCATTGTTCATGACACCATCCATTTCCTATTTGGTTTAAAGACATCCTCAGAACAAGCAGCTGATTTTCCAGATTTCATAATTTTAACTTGCTGTTACTGACGCGTTAAATCGTTTATTTTTGATTTTTCCCCCAACAATTGCATCTCAAAAAGGGAAAAAAGGAAAACGGGGGTTTAATAAAATCGTTTAGAACATCTTAAAAGGTTCTTATTTATGTTAGGTTAATAATCTAGCATTAATAAATTTATGTTGAATGACACTAGCGCGGATTTTTTGCAAAAAAAAGGATATAATATTCTTTTCTCATCATTCCGCGATTTCTATTTATAATTTATACCATTTTTTATTATATAAAATCAAGTCTGATTTTCACAAGGAAATGCATACATAAAAAAATACAATGAAGTAAATATATAGGTTTCATTGTATTTTTGTTCTATTAGAACAATGCCGTAGGATTCATTTCTGCCCTCATTATTTTAAATTTTCTCTACCCTACGCCACTACCATTATTACCAGTTTATGTGAAGCCGAATCAACAAAACTTGCACGGTTCGGTTCGGTTCATTATATTCAGCCTACATATATATTCTCTTATACCCGGGATGCCGAGCTTTTCAGGGCATATAGTGCCTTATTCAGCAGACGCAACGCGATAGCTCGCTTCCTCTCTTTGATCTAAACCCGCACACTTTCTTGTTGATTGTTTTTTTACGCCTCTTCTTTGTGTACAAGCCATCCTAATTGTCTTTCTTGCACTATCACTTGCACTCGTTCCGCCCTTAATTATCTCTTAAGCGTAGACAACCGTTCTAAGTAATTCTCATTGCGCAATTTCTTTATTTTTATATATCAGCCAAGAGCCCATCTTATTCTAGGGATTTCGCATTAACTTTTTATTACTACTATTTTCAAAGATAGAAAGCCAGCAACGAATTCATTTAACCGGAATATCTTCAGTTATTCCACATCCAAGACTTTCAGGAAGAATATCTATAAGGAAATAAGATGTGCAGTCTATACATTAGAATGCAAGAATATTTTTGCTTGTAAATTTTAATTAAATAATAATAATAAAACAGTACATGGTTCGTGAAATTACAGAATATAGCAAAAGCAAAAAAAAACTGGTATTAAGTCACCGTCGTCAGTAGATAAACACAAAAAGATATATGCAGTGTGACTACTTAAGTTGGCGCCATATGGAAAACTTTGTTATTATAAGTTTTACGAAAAGAAGTTATTCTTAATAAAAATCTCTGCTTTCAAAAATAATAATATTAAGCTATTTACATTTGACATTCAATGTACATCGAGTGTACACAAATTGAAAAAGTTCCATAGGAATTTTTTTACCATTTCATTTTTAAATTAAATTTACAAATCCTACTTGTAAAACACGTTATATCTCATCTTAATTGAACTGTCATTATACTTCAAGCGGTTAATTACTGATTTGTTAACCTTTACTGATGCATGCTAATGAATAATATGTAATGAAATAATTAATAAAGAGCGCTTATTTTTCACACATATATTACAAATATTATTATTGTCGTAAGTAGTAACGGTTAGCTTCATTTCGCTACTGCCTCAACGAATCTACCTTCGCGTTCAATACATGTAATTGTTCTGTTACAAATTCATCGTAATACACTTCTACATATCTCGGAAGTGATTTCTTGAACAGTTTCTTCCGTTCTTCTTATCCATTCTAAATGGTCTACATTTCTAAACGGTCCTTGTTGATATACCAATTCTTTAAATAATCCCACAAGACAAAATCTAGTGGGGTTAAGTTTGGAGATCGAGCCGGCCAAAAAATCGCAGAATACCTGTTATGACTCGTCCATCAAAAACATTGTCAAGATATTCCCTAACATCATGTCTACTGTGACATGGTGCTCCGTCCTGTTGGAGCTATATCTGTTGTCGTTCATCTAAGGGTATCTCATTTAAAATATCAGCCAAATCATTTTGCAAAACGTTCAAATACCAGCGCCAGCGTTCAGAGTATTTCGAAAAAGTTATTTTATCTTTATAAATTCAACTACAGAAAGCATTACCTGTAATTTAAGTTCACTCATCATTTGAAACTCGTTTTCATGCTTATTGGTATATTTGTTGTGAACATTTCCAAATGTTTTAAATTTATAAAAAAAATTCCTCAATCTTGACTGGTGAATATGTTTCTGTGAATATCGGTTATTAAAGATGTCTGCAGCTTCTCTAAAGGTTTTATACTTGTCACCCACAGTTAACACAACTTGAATTTTCTCTTTTAAACTCAATGTCGCCGGCATATTTGTTTATTTGTTACTATGCGACATGCGCTAAAGAAAATTTCATTGTCAAAGCAACGTAGATTCTAAACTAATCCGTTTATTATTATGCAGTACAGTAGAAAATTCATTATTCTGTTGATTATTACTTTATTATTATTATTTATTTACATGTATTGCTAAAATGTTACAGATAGGCCATTAAACATTTGAAATATGATGACTGTATGATTAATAAAAGATAGAATATGTTTTACAAGCAGGATTTGCAAAATTTATTTTAAAATTGAAGTGGTAAAAAAATCCTAAATTTGCATATACCCTGTACATTCGATGTCAAATGTTAATAACTTAAAATTTTTAGGCCATAAGTGGCGCTGCTGAGTCTATTACATAGTAATTTTATGTGTTCGGTCCAGTTCAGCTTATCATCCACAATTAGGCCTAGTACCTCGCAATGTTTACAGAATTTTATTTTTTAGTTATACAAATTTATATTATTTGGCGTTTCCATGCTTTCGTTAATTTTAAAAAGTACGAATTTTGTTTTTGCTGAATTTAGTACTAGTTTAGCATCATATTTTTTTGGTTTTTTTTTTTCATGAAAACCAAAATAACTCTGAAACGGTAACCGATAGGTAAGTAGATGGTTTATAAAATTGGCTTTAAAATGCCTAGTAGAACCTAAAAATGCACTAAAAAATACAGGATTCTATTTATAATATCAAAGTTGGCCATGACTTTCGATGCAACCGAAAGTGGATATAGATGAAGTTATACAGAGAAAAAGGATTCTTTATATCAAAGCAATATTTCTTTGCCACTATTTAAAAAAAAACCATTTTCTTCAATTAATACATATTTCTTTGAATTGAAAATGGAACTATCTGAATAAAAGAAATACGTGTTCACTAAAACAAATATCTATTAACTGAAAGAAGCGATTCTTTTAAATAGAGGCAAAGAAATATTGCTTTGACTTAAAGAATCCTTTTTATCTGTGTATTTTTCTAAATAGATCATAGCTAATATGCTTAAACTCAAATTTTAAAAATCGAGATATCATGATAAAGTCAAGAACTTTTAATGGACGGGTTCCGTTAATTACCCCTGTATAGTATCATTATTAATACAAATGAAAAGATTTACATAATTGTAACACAAAGTTAAGGCCGGTTGGTAGTATTCTGTCTCCACACTTAGAACTGGAAACATTGGTATTCGAGTGTTTATCGCTGAGTTAAATTCAACTAATTCTTAAATTGTCAGTCTAAAGTATGTATTCATTTATGTCGTTAGTTGTCTTATATCTATATTATCTAGAGGCCATTTTAGTTAAAATGCGATCTATCCTTCTGTCAGTTAAATGCTATACCAAATTTTATCAAAAATTTTGGGCCATCAGTTTAAGGTTGCAAGATGATGTGTACATCAGTAAACAATATTCTAATTCTCGCCAAAGATTAGTAGTAATTTTAGACGTTTGTAACGCAGTTAAATTTACTTCAACTGAACTGTCGTCAGTTGTTTTTTTTTTGCCGTCATTCTATATTATCAAAGCGATTTAGAGGCTACTTGGTGAAAATCCGGATGATTCATTTACATATACAATAAGTGCTTCGATCCAAAGGGTTGGTAGGCCTACGTTTTCCAACTAAATAAATCCGTTGCTGGTTCTCTATCATGAACATTTAAGCATCCAAGGAGCAAAAGAATAAATTCTAGTACTTCATTTCAATCCATTTACTTTATTCTAATTCAAAACGGAAATTGCCTACCACTATATTTCCTTTTCCGTTGATATTATATGGAAAATTATTAGCAGAAAGGGGCATAACTTCGTACATTACCATATTAAATATTTATTTAAATGCAAATCAGTCCATAAGGCAGCCGAGCGAATTATGTAGTCAGTTGATTATCGCGTGTACAAAATTCTTGAGTAAGGAGATAAAAAGAAATAATATTGGGAATTATATATAAAAAAAAAAACGTCTCCAGGGTTTTCCCACTCTATTTTTCAGTAACTTTCCGAGTCGCCGAGGAAAGCTTGTCGGAGAATAATTCAATTAGAACTTGAGACGAGTACGATTCGAAAGCGACTGGAAATGACTGGATAGATTTCTTGCTTGACGTAAACAGTGATATTGTTTTCGAACTCCTCCACCGGGATTTTTTTTATAGAAAGCGACGTTGTAAATTTAAATTCTTTGGTAAATCAAAGCATTGTTGCCACAGTAAAGTGTAAAAGATGCATTTGTATGCTTAGTTAAAATAGCTTAATATTTTTTTATATTGGATGTCATTTTTATTGCGTTATTTTTCTAAGTAAACTAAATATGTGGCCATAGATATTCACTATTGTATTGATCATTTTATCTGATATGAAATGCAAATATAGGTACGTAACAGGAAATAACAAGATGTGCTCACAGTAATAACGAAACTTGCATATATTGCAAGTAGGTAATATGATGTATAAATCCTGGAAGCACAGTTACTATATTATGCAAATACGCAAATGTTAGTGTTTGTTATTCAAATAGAAAGGACCTACTTTATATTTTGTGGAAAATCTCGGTACATTATTTAAATTGCACCTTTTTACTGGTAAATAAACTTTATACCAACATCATGGTGTACTCACTCTGGAGAAGCATCAAGACAATAAAGACAAACATCTTATATTATAAAGTTATATACACTATAACATAAACACAGAAGTAAATTAAAGTAAGCTAAGAAGGCTAATGTGCCGCTAGTTTGCTTGTTATGTGGCTCTTTTCCCATATCTCAACATTAATTTGAGTTCTGTTACTATCACAGCTTATTGTCATCATTTTATTTACTACATAAATAAATGGATAGTAAATACTCTTGTTACACCTACATAAGATGCGAACATATTGTCACGGATTGTACACTCTTTATTCTGTAGTTACCCTTTCATTATATATATATATATAAAATAAGTAAAATTGAAAACTATTCAATTAACAAAATTATTTCAACAACAACCACTATATCTGTTATCTCTGTCCTATATCTTTACGGTACTATGCCAACTCAAAATTAACTATAGTTAATTTTATCCTGGCAGCGGTGAACCTTTTTTAGATACGTAACTTAAAACTGTTGCGCCGTCGCACTGCTCCCTTCTTACTTCTGATCGTCCCGAACAGAATCACTGGAATGGAAAGGCATCAATCTATCCAAATTGACTACCAAAGGTACACCGTATCGACAAACAACGTTATCTATGAGGATATTGGCGACAGTAGAGGCTTCTTGGATCGGAATTGCAAAAACTTCTGGCCACTTTGTAAAATAATCCGCAACAAATAGGATGTATTTGTTGTCACGTTGAAAAACGGTGAATGGTCCAGCTACCTCAATGGCCATTCTTTCACACGAACTTCCCACGTTATATTGTTTCATAGGTCCCCTAGACCGTGTTTGGGTCCTTTTGTCGTAGCACAAACGCGACATTGTTTTACACCAAGCCTCTACATCTCGGAATAGTTGGACCAGTAAAAGTTCGCTCTGATTTTTTCCCAAGATGTCCACCAGCAATTCCGTCATTGGTCTTCTCTAAAATATGTGGTATTCTTGCTTTTGGGGCAATATACTGCAGTTGTTCCGTCTTTCCATCATGGCTTTCCAACACTCTCTTCAGCACTCCATTTTCTACACGTCCCGTTGGGCCCAATCATTCTTCAGAGTTGGCCATTTATTGAAAATGTCTCCCCAATTCGGCCGTAAATCGTTTCCCTTCCACGAGAGAATCAGCTCTATGTCTGTATAGGTCTCTTGTGCTTGCCTAGAAGCCTCTTCATTCCAGTCATCATCAATCCGATTTATTTTCCAGACGATCACATCTTTACTTTCCAATCGAATACAGTAATTGCAGTCCATTCACGGTCCCTGGACAAAGCACCCGTATTACCGTGATTTCGTCCAGCTCAATATTCAGTTTTAAAATCGTATTCATGAAGTCGTTCCAACCATCTAGCGATCTCATCTAGATTTTTAAAATTCAGTAGCCATCGGAGTGCCGAATGGTCCGTCCTCAATAGGATTTTTTTACCATATAAGTACCTATGAAAGTGCTATAAACTTTCCACTACTCCAAGGAGTTCTCCCCTTGTCACGCAATAATTCCCTTCTGGTTTCGACAACGTTTTACTAATGTAGCCAAGGACTCGCTCACAACCATTTTGAATTTGCGATAAGACGCTTTCAACACCTGTATTGCTGACACCTGAATCCATTGTAAAGATTCCATCATCTAGTGGATATGAAAGGATGGGAGCACTTACCAGTTTCTCTTGAATATAAAATTTCATAAGGGCATTTTATCAATAAATATTTTTTCGTCTTAAACTTAGTAGTAAAACAAATTACAACAACATATACGTTTATGAATAGTTTTAGTATTAACGAATACAATACATAACTCCAAACATATCTAACTTGTTATTGTTGCTAATGCAGCAAAATTAATTTATCTATATATCTAAAATACAAAAGTTTCATATTATTTAAAACTTATATGGGAATAATGGTGGTCATTGCAACTGTTCAAAAATTCGTACATAAATAAAACAAAATTGAAAAGTGTTTTTTCTTACCTAATTTTTCATTGGCCCAACGACTAAAACCCAAACGACTTAGGTTTCTGGTATTTTCGAAACCAGTAGGGATGAAATTTAATCTTTTAATGGTACGCCAAATTGATGCCCTCCTAATTTCTGCAATTTCCCCAATTTGCTTAGCGCTTCTTCTTGAATCTTCAACTAAGGCTGGCATTATTATTGCTTTACTGTTCTCACTTAGGATTGTTTTGTCAAGACTAGGTTTAGAATATGCGACAGTCTCTCCAAGTGCAACGAATCTTTCAAGAAGATTCTCAAATGCTGATACGATCGGATAGCGTCTATCAGGATGGTCTTTGTAGACACGCGAAGCCAACAGCAAATTTCTTTTACATTCATCAAAAATAAAAACCATAACTACCCGTTCATTTAGTCCATTTCTGAGTCTGAGTGAATTCATCAATAAGGAAATAAAGGATCGGGATAATGGTCAACTATCTTACAAATTTTATCTTTCGAAGCTTTTAATTCTTGCTTGAAAATGTCCGCATTTCGACGAAACGAGTAAATCAAATACGATAATTTGTCAAATGAAATTAAATTGTAACTAAACTGGCATACACATGCCTGTCGTTGACGTATTGCAACTATTATCTCCATGGCAATCCATCTATGATTCAAAGAAACAGCGAAGTTTCTGGATAACATGTTGTTACTTAGTTTTTTTTAGATAGATAATACCTAAGCAATTAGTTGCTTAACAGGAATCCTCTCCTAATCATAATTACAAGACAATCTACACCTCGCAATATGTGCAGCAAAAAAATCCAAAGAGAAAGTAAACTGCGCAAAAATCCAGAGAGTAAGATAAAAATAGTTATTGTATATTGTGAGAAGTATCTAAAGAAATACGTTTTTAGACATACTTCGAAAGGTTTACCCGAATACCCCGGAAAAATCATACTACTGTTTCAGGTTAATCATGCTTCAAATTCGAGAGTTCCATAAAAAAAATATACGCATGCATCTGTGTTTGTAGGAACACATTTTGAAAAATCACTACATTCAGTAGAGGCAGAATCGATCATGCTATGAAAAGCTTTACCGTGCGAATTGAATTTTAGAAAATTATGGAATATTTTAAACTCCACAGTAGGATGGGCTAGGCATTAAATTAGAATATTTTCGAATTTATATAAATTGCAATTATAACACAGGTTTTCAAAGAAAAAAAAAACTTAAAGACAAAAATATGCCCAGCTCCGAAAAGCCAATCATTATAACTCAACAACGACTGTATAACTCAAGAGCGAAAGCGTTTTTGCATTAACGACACAGTTGACGGAAAATATCGCAGTATTTTCTTTTGATTGCGAAAATAGTTTGGCGTTACCAAAACTGTCTCATCAGGCCAGTTATTTTAGTCTACTAATTAATAATTACAATTTTACCGTAGTGCATGGATGGTCTAATGAACCTATATATAAAAACACTGTTTATTCCTGTATATATACAGGGAGATTTAAAAGCACCTGACCACCTTCTAGAATGCGCTAAAGAACCTGTCATGAATTGGTTCAGTGCTTTTGAATCACCCTGTATGGTCGCAGGTGGACTTTCCTAAAAACTGAAATATTATTACGTCAGCTGTTTGGAATGTATTTAATGAGATTAAATTTAAAGATACAATCGATACCATACATTTATGCAGACGGTTGCGGCGGTCAAAATAAAAATAGCATAGTGATGACTAGAGTTCGGAAAATATGCAAAATGCATGTTAAGTGCATAAATGTATATTTTGAACTTTTTTATAAATGCATATGCAAAATAAAAGTTGTTCTTTCAAGCGATTTTTATGGGTATTTCCATTGTAATTTGGACTTTAATTGTACAAAAAGGGAGATTGCTGAGATTGTTAATCCATCCGGCTCTCTTCACCGATATGATTATTGGTTTGTAATAGTTATTAGTCCAAATGTAATCAAGGTAATTCATATAGAATTAGCGGTGATGGTTTGTTCGCTTATTAATTATTAATTGTAGATGAGGGTAATTTTACCCTCACCCTTGCTTTGATATTTTATTTTTAAGAGACGAAGATACAAATTTTCGCATTCATACTTAACAGAGATTTATGCAATCTCTTTACCACTGTGGACAAACTTCTGTGTAAACTTGACCATCCAGTGTAGCAGAATTTTTAAGAAGGTTTATTGTAAAGAGCACAATATTCTAAGTTCGTCAACTTTGAGAAATAGTTATTCGTATCACTATGCCAGAAACTACAGTTTTGCGGCTACCGCCTCGGCCCACAAGTACGAATACTCGCAAAAGAGTTTCTGGGCGTGTGATACACAATATTTTTTGGGCCGACAAATCTTAATTTTGAAAATAGAAAAGAAATTTTGACACTAGGGAGTTAAAAGTACAAGTTGGCACACATGTTACGTACCTTAGTATTTTGACGTTTCCGAGAATAAATCCTTTTCTGTAATTTTCTTTCAAGTTTAATATCTATTTATCAATAATAAGTGCAATGAAGACACTAGTTCATTGGTTGAACAGTAGCGTAATGACAATTTATTACACGTCTATCATGTGGAATCTAGTGTGGCTAACCTTTAGTGACATTTTTGCCTGCCGTTTTCCTGCCGCTTTTAAGTACTGCAAAATGAGTGTTTCTGGACGGAGGCGCAAAAAAGTATATTAACTTAGATTGTCAGTAAGTAGTGATCAAAATTAAAAACCAAATTGGATGTAAACCTATATGGTTTTCGGTAGACGAAACTACTGACGATAGATACGTCGTTAATTTAGTTATTGAAATTTTAGACGGAAGTGAGTCAGTGAGCGGTCATTTGATTAGCTTAAAAGAACCAGGAAAGACAAATAATGCAACAATGGCTCGGTTTATCAACGATAGCATTTTCCAAATTCAATTCACTGTACCTGTTTAGCTCATGGCTTATACAGATTTAAAAACAATATTAAACAAAGTGTTTGTCAATGATCCTTTGCCAATTCAATTTTACAAAGAAAAGAAAATGCCTGGTATACCATTTTCTTCAGAGCCAGTTTTAACAGATGAGGCAGTTGGTTAAAATCTGTTGCATTTATGTCTAAAAATTACAGCAACCTTAAAGAATTGCTTTGCGAGTTTGATTGTGATAGCTCAGAAGCCGTTAAAAAATATGTAGAACTTTTTGATAATCCAACCTTAAAATCAGTTGGCATATATACGTAATGTAATTTTGTTTGCATTTCAAATGCAATAACTAACCTAGATGCTAAAGGTCTCACTTTAAATAAATCTATTTCAATTTTAAATAAAGTAAAGACTAACATTTCTCAGTCGACCCCGAGTAAAATCAATTTTTAAAAACAAAGAAACGTAGGTTTACAAAAACTTTTTGAATGAAAATTTTGGCAATGATTTAGATATAGAACCGTCTGTTATGTGTAAATTTAAATATACTCCGATAACGTCGTGTGATGTTCAACGAGTGTTTTCTTCTTATAAATTCATGTTAAGTGACCGTAGACATTATTTGACGATGGAAAACATTGCACAGTGCTGGTTATTTATTGTTTTAATAAAAGCAATGATGTCTTGTAAATGCTTTAACTGCATATTTTAATACTTTTTAGTGCATATTGCACGGTTTTTTGGTGCATATATTCCGAGCTTTAGTGATGACCATGATGTCTGTTTGACTATAAAGGAAAGCACCTCATCATATAAAGTCTGTTAGCGTGATATTTGTAGTAGTTGGTCACTCTTATATGCCATGGATCGGGTGTAAAACATGTGAAAAACAAGTACATTATACACGTAACAAAAGTTCACCTTTTGTACAATAAGCACTTTTTGTTGGGAAATGTTACTAACATTGCTTGCTATGCACTTCGGCATATTTTCGAAAATAGTTAGTACAAATTTGACATATCACCTACCTAAATAACAAATTGAAAAAAAAAAAACATTTTTATTACATTTTCACCGCACAAATACTCGCGTGAGAATTGAAGTGAAAACAATTTCAAACAAGCAGAGACAATAATCTCAAATCTTTCTTCTCATAATGTATATAAAATATCTTCAAAACGAAAAGCGGTGGGAAAGAAAATGGCTGTTAATTAACAAATTTTACAGTCCCCAATTAATTATACTTGTTTTCAGATTAACTTGCAGTTCTAAAAACGGGAACGATCCCCTTGGTTTTGGGGGAAAAAAACTTATCGCACGGAATCAACGCTTTTATAGCAACGTTCGTGTTAAAATTAAATGAAGCGTGCGTATTTAGGACCGTAAGTTATTTTTAATGAACGTAATATATTTTCGGTAGCTGCAACCAAGGATATGATATATTATATGATATACCGTCCTAAGTGGAATACCATGAATTGAATGGAAGAATCGCTAATTTACGCGACCGTGCTATGCCGGAGCTTTAATTTGGCCATTTTACATTTGCGTCGTTCCGTTAAAATGTAAGTGGAAATATATTAAGATCATGGATATCCGTTCTGTTGGGTTTAACAGTATTTTACTGTTTTATCTGCTCTCTACGGAACTAGAAATTTTATCTAGGAAAATATTATATTTCTGATAAAGTGAAAATGGCAATAGTTTAACGAAAATTTTACGTTAATAAATACAAGAAGTAAAATTAAAATGAGATATGAAAGTGGATAGTAATAAATATAAGGAAATGCAAACCATTTTTTATGTTAGTGCACATTAATTTATTCCTTGAAAAAAATGCTTGCCTTAAAATGAAATTATGAGAGTTACAGGATCATGCAAAAATTTACAAGCCCGTAAAAATTCCCCAGATGTTCCCATGCGTTTAAAATTACCAGATAGTAATTTTCAGAAAGCAAAAAGAATCAAAGTTCCGATTTGAAAAACAAAAAGGCCAATTTGAAAAAGAATAAAGATAATCAAAGATCCAATTACATATATTTCTCATTGCACGTATGCATATATGTATGAGATAAGGGTGATAATACACAGCGACCTAAGAAACCTGTTCTGTTTCCTATGTGTATTTTTACTTGGTTTATATTTAGCCGTAAGATTCAGTTGCTTTTTAAAACTGTAGGATGTGGGAGGTCTCCTGGTTATGTAGACCTTCCTTCTAGGCTTCATATGCTCACATGTGCAGTGTTATTGAGTTGCTGAGTCCTGCGCAATTTAATAGAATTTGCAGTGTTTCGTCCTTTTTCTCACACAATCTACATTCTGTTTCATCTGCTGTTCCAAACTTTTTCAGATGTTTTATCAGTTTCACTGAGAAAAATAGATTGTAGAAATTAGATTATAAATCCCTTTATATTAATTACTAAAATAATTATTGTCAAAAAGATAATGTGTTGTTTATTAATAGCAAAATAATCAGATTTTAATATATACAGACGCGAGCAAATGTTATAGGCACCCTAAATTTTGGGCGAATATCACAGTAAGAAATGAGAAAATAAAAACTTGTACGTAATACATTATAAACATGTAGTATTTTAAGGGATCTTATTAATTTGTTGCATATTAGAGTGTTTCTAGTACAGCTATAATACTTTTTAGATGGGAGGGGGAAAGTGACATCTCGAAGACTTGAAAATATATTAAAAAAAATAATACATTTACAAAAAGCATCTATAAAGACTATTGTAACCATAAAGACGATTATATAAACGTTGAAATAACTGTCACAAAAAAAATGCAAGAAACATGAAACCCATTAGTTTTGTCAAAGGTGCCTATAACATTTGCTCGCGACTGTATATAATGAGATACAATCTGGATTTTACCATCTACATTCAATGGAAATAAATATTAATCTCTATTGCTAAAACGATGAATTATATGGATAGTAGTGCTCCACGGACGCAGGCATAATAATAACTCATGGCCGCCGATGATTATTATTATTATTATTTGCAATATTATCTAGTATTCGACGCATATCCACTTTCTACAATAAATTCTTATAACGCGTTACCCAGCCCTTGTTTTATTCATCGTCGAACTTTACCGATGAAACCGACCAATAGGCGGCATTGTTTTGCCATTTAAAATTATCAACACATGCTTATTAGTACGTTCTTGCTGATTCCTGTTTGTGTCTGATTATTGTGTATTTTATGTGATATCAATTGTAAAAATAATGAAAGCAAACGTGGAGCAAATGTTAAATGAGTGGAATTTGCCACAATTAGTAAACATATGTATTTGGTAAGTACCTAATGGATAATACATATAATTCGTAGTGGATGCTTGTGTTTTATTAGACAGTTAACCTAACATTTGCGTACTTGTGATGGTTTTATTTTATGTTAACGAGGTAATAGTAGGTTAGAATTTTGCAAATTGTGTTATTAGTGTAACATCAGGAGTTTTTAAAAAGCACCATTAGATTGATTCGATCGTAATCTCAACGTTCAGAAATGGTGCTAGATCAAAAGTGTCTGGATTTGATTCAATGAATCTACGTCAGCTGTAGAGTAATCTGAAGAATATTCGATCACGATGCAATCGATTAGATTGCAGTTTACGAAAACGCCTATTATAAATTACATAGTTCCAGTTTATTACTTTGCTATTAAGCAGTGTTAAAATAAGCATGGATCTTCCAGGATCATCCATACTTTTACCCGTTCAGTAACGAAAAATGTATATAATTTACTTGATTGATTGTGTTTCAACAAATGTCTTGTTTACTATATTTTGGTTGACTATAATATGCAAGATGTAAGGTAAGTCTTATTTTGGTTGAAGAAGCTACAAGAGGCGGTGTCTAAGATGATAGCCCGATAATTAGGTACGAGTTAATTTCGGCTAGCGTAGTTAAAAAAAAGCGCTTAGAGATAAGCTTGATAATGACTGGCAGGGCTGATGGTATACTATTTTAATTGGGAGGTGGACTAGGAAATTTATTGGTAACATTACACGTCTTAGGGAAGTGGAGGTTAGTTTGTCGTATCATGCGGTAGAGTTAATAACTGGTCAAGCTGATTTTAAACCATATTTATGTAGAATTCGGAGGCTTAGTACAGCGGGGTTACAGCATGATATTTAGATAGTTAGTAGGGTAGTACGCATTTATGAACGAATATTTCATATTCTTTAGTAATCTGAATTAAATTATAGCTACTACAACGGTCTTCCAGGCAGAGGTATTCGCTCTTGCAGCCTGTGCAGAAATGATGGACTGCATGAGGAGAAAAATTAATATAATGACTGACAGCCAGGCTGTCATCAAGGCAGTCTGGAACCCCATAACTAGGTCAAAACTAGTTAGAGACTGCAAACAATCCCTCAATGCATTAGCACGAGACTACACGGTGTCTCTGACTTGGGTGCCGGGACATGAGGATATAAAGGGTAATGTAATAGCCGACGAACAAGCCAAAGAGAACTTTAGAAGACACTTCATGAATTCCGCAACAAGGAAGATCTGGAGCTGGTTAGATAATTAAAGTACAAAGAAATGGAGGTCGACTGGAGGTCAACTCCATACCAAAGCCCGAATAGGGGATGGGGATGCCAGATTCTCTGAAAATCTACTCAGGCGCAGCAAGAGAGAAACTAAAACTATTACTGGGCTGGTAACTGGAGATTGTCCCCTGAAAAAGCATCTATATAACACAGGTCGAGTAAGCGAACCGTGGCGCAGAAGATGCGAATTACAGGAGGAAACGAGTTTACATGTAATCTGCACATGTGAGGAATTAAAGGTACTCAGGTAGAAATATTTCGGGAGAGATTTATTGGAGCCCTCGAAGGTTCTCAAGTTTCCACTGGCAAGATACTGGGCTTTATAGAGAACACCAAGCTGCTCGAGTGGAAATAAGAGACTTAATAGGGATGGTACAATGAGCACCTAGCTCTAGCGCCCGAACTTTAGGTGCCCACCCTAATTTAATGAATGAATGAATGAATGAGTAGCTACTAGCATAGTATGGTGCATAAAATAAATATTTAAACTAATTAGGATTAAGATACTATTATTAAGCTGTTTTATTTGCTTTCAGTTCATTACGACCATCCATCTTTCACAGCTTCGTGATCTTGGTTACTTGGAGACGGCACAGTTATTTACCGCGGAACTGGGAAAGCCATTTTATTCTTAGTTGTACTAGTCTAGAAACTGAAAGATGGATATATAAGATTAAGAAAACTAAGCTTCATAGGGAAGTATCTACATTACCAATCCAACATATTCAGATAAACTCAAATAAAGAAAAAAGTTACAGCTGATACGCTCAGAAAGAACAGAGACCCGAAATATACGTTGTAAAAAATAACAAGAACGAGTGAAACATAAATCAGATTAGAAAAAGTCAATTAAAATCGCTGCCTCCATAAGTTTCCAAAAGAAAAATCAGAAGAATAGGCAATTAACATTACATCTGAGCGTTTGGTAAACAGACCATAGAATAGATTGGGAAAAGCTTCCATCTCATTGAAAGAAGATTGAAGGATATTAAAAGAAGCAGCATACAAAATCTTTATGCCAAAAACCATCAGTACCCCAAGGGTGGAACACTGTAGTCTTGCGTGTGCAAATATCCTAACCAAGTACGTTCGCATTTAAGTCAAACATTGTAGATTTTTACTGCAAGCCGGATATACATTTTGCTTCCCTTCCCAGCAGCAGCACTTTAGAATGATAGTCAAATTAGGATTGCCTTATCTATATGACACACCAATGACGTGGGCTAAAACAAAATAGACAGGATGTATGTATACCAATATGAAACATTTGACGGTATACTATGTGTTCGGTTTTCACGTTTAATTAAGTCAAGATGAAATTGACATGCCACATCCCTTTTTACAGCTATCCTGAATGCAACAATAGAACCATTGCCGAAATTCCGGATTTTAACAGTCCCATAAACGATGGTAACTCTAAATTATATTAGACAAATATAAATCTTTGCACAAATCTGTACTCTCTACTCGAAAGGTGTAAAACGTTTCGTAGTAATTGAATAATATTACACATTGCTTTTTACATTAGAACGTTTGACCGTTTCTATTCTTTGTCCTCAACAAATGAATATATTTATCTTTTCTAGTAATTTGCAGCTTGGTATTTTCAATTTAAAGCGCATACACAATTCATTAACACTTGATGGGATTTCTAAACAAATATTAATCCAGCAATACGTAATCAATGTTAACAGATCAGCACTGAGCTAAACCCCTTCGGGCGATAAACAATGACTACGTCCCTAATTAAAACTTCCGAATTAGGAAAGTTCCAAATGCCTACAGCTAAAAATGAAGCAAAGAAGCGGTCCTCCTGTTTAATGGACCATTACTCCTTATTTCAAAACGGCGCCCTTTCTTAACTGTTAAACATCAAGTCGTACAGTTTACGAAGTAATATTTCCCAAGTAATAACTGGCAAGAGAGATTTATATACGAACGATGGCAAAGCGGTTGTTAAGTGACAATGTATATGCGTAGACGTAGACAGATATCAGTTAGGTTTTAGCATATACCTAAGTAGATATGTGTGTGTATGTTTTGTTTGCAGAATATTCTGTTTTATGTATGTATAGTTATGGCAAGGCGAGAGGAGTTGGGTGTGTTTCGCGTCGTGTGGAAGTGGCTTTGTTATCTTTCCCGAAATTATTCTAATATGGATGTCTAGATAGTTTGTAGAACAAAACTGAGACGCGATCAAAAGTTAATAATAATTACAGTTACTAATTATCATATTAATGTTTCAAGATGGTTACATTCTAAACTAAAGCAAGAGTCTAATAGTTTACCCCTGAATATACATAAATGTCGGATTGTGAGTTCAACTAGGAAACTTAATTTTATTACGTATAATTATAATATAGACACCATCAACTTGATCCGGGACGACCTTCTTAGAGGCTTGGCTGTTACGTTTGCAAGATAGAGAGTCTAAAATCTGCTGTTCGGCGTAGTCGATGTTTTTTTAAAATATTTCTCCTTAAATCTTTATAATTCTCTTTAGTAAACATACATGTTTACATTGCAATTTCAAATACTTTATAATTTCCAGAATAAATTCTAAAAGCAACTACTGCAGGTAAGATAGCAATAGTTTTAGTTAGTATTAGATAGATTATTTAGATAGCATCTGCATGGGTCGATGGCCACTGCGACCACTAGGGTCTATTGTAGAGCGGATGTTACTCTAGAGTTCACTCAACAAGTTCAGGCCCTTAAGTTAGCTCAGTATCTTGCTGAATGAGATTGTTTTCTGGTCTTCTAGAGAAGTGTCAGCCTTCCCCGGTAGCTATCTATAATACTTAACATACTTTTATTGCGGTGCTTATAGGAACTTATTTAATTTCAACCTTTTCTGTTGTTATTGTAATCTCTTTTAACTCAGAAAACGGGGTTCTCCTTGGTCTAGTACTAGAAGCCTTGAATTTACTAGGTCACCATATTGACGCAAAACGTGAACTACAGTTTTTTCTATATCTTGGCATTATCTTCAACTATTACTTTTTTCTCTCGGCCAGAACAGAAAGACCTATTGTGCTCCCTGTCAATTTTAACTTTCTCGATCAGGTAGCACCCTATCAAAAAAGTTCGCAATTTAGTTAAGAATTAACTTATCCACTCTGGGCTCGTCTAACGAATCGACCCCAAAATGCGTCTCTGTCTCTCCGTCCACTGCCGGCAGTTGACAAGGACGTGAACAGGAGTTTCCTCCGCACTCCCGTATTTTCTGCACAGGAGAGAGTTCACTAGATCCATGCGATGGATGTATTTATTTAATTCGCAATGCCCAATTAAGATTCCTGTCAGTAATCTCAATATGTCTCTGCTCATAAAGACTGCCCTATGGAGTCTTAACTAGTACTTTCTTCTAGACTTCTGTCATGCGCCTACTTACTGTGACGGATCAGTCATGGTGCCATTATTTTGATACTCTATGTGTCTCAGTACTTACGTCAGTAAAGTGTTTAATAAATTCAGGTCTTTGCTCTGGTACGAATTCTTTCGCATGTCTTTATCGTGGTGATTTTTCTCACGACCCCTTAAACTTGTTGCGCATCCTTTTATTTTTCGACTTTGTAACTCGCAATTCGGAAGTGTCAATGAAAGGGTTGCTGGTTCAAATTAACAAATTTAACAAACCTCAATTGGTCAGATTACTTTGGTCTCATTTCTCTTCACCTTTATCTGTGTGGCTAAAAACTCTCATCCCAATATTAATTTCCATTGAATGTTAACTTTGTTTTCAGCGATTTCTTAGGAGTTAACTTCAATACAATATATTGCGTAAACAACCTTGAACCAAGCAGCTATTGTCTATTCCATATTTAATGTATAAGCTTTCGTGACAATTACTTCATCAGATACAATAATTAGAAGAGTGAGATAAGAACAACATTAATGATACAATAAAAGATTACAAAACTTAATTTCAATAGTGCAAAAGGACAAATATATAAAAAATATACATAACAACTCCACATGGCAAGTTCAGACTAGGTTAACTCAACCAACAAACAATACACATCAAAATGAAACGATGTTTGTTCCTGTTTCTTTCCGAGTTCATTTTGTCTTAATTTCAGGGATCCAGAACAATGAAAATCATAATAATATATCAATTCATTTTTATTCGGAGAAATTCGTTAAGTAATATTTTGGGAAGCTTATTGTTAAATACCTACATAAATAAATAAATCAAATTAATGTTTGATATTTCAAAATTATATGGTAGACTTTACTAGTTGATTCTTTTTCGAATAACTGCAGCGACTATTACCATCAAGGATATTTACAGTAGATGCCGTCTGCAAAGGTATTTACGACTAGACATAAGTTAAAAGTCCTGTTTGTTATAAAATTACATCTTATTTTAGTTGCATAACAAAAATTGTAAACATTCAGCGAGTAGCTGCTCTGAAACACGTCGAAACAACAGTTCATTTAAACGGAGCGTTTGCTTGAAACTATATGGATCGATTCTAGTTGCAATGTTTACCACAATCTACTTGCGGAAGTAGAGACGTAACATAAAAGTAAATAAAATAACCATTCTTCCGCTATCTAGTTTAATTCGAAGTTTCTGCTCTAACGTTCTCCTGTGGGAACGTCCAGTTACATTTATGAGGTAGTCCTTAGAAGGAACGAATATTTTTGAGACCTTTCACTCAAGATAGGAGATACAGGCTATACTTTATATGTCGGTAATGGCAACTCTTGCACGTTTTCCTTTTATACGTACTAGTCCCAGCGTAATTGCATGAAATACAACTTCGTTTGGGATTTGCTTACCGAGCGATTTTTTTTATTATCACTCTGGGTGGGGGAAAAGAAAAAGATTACGATTTAGTTTTGACTTGAATACTTGTTACAAATTTGCTAGAGATATACGCTAAAATGCGCTTATACAACTTGGCAAATAGATAAACACTAAGAATAATAACGATCCAAGTATTGACCCCTGCGGGAGACACCATATACCAATCTGATTAGATTCTTTACTCTGACATTTATTCTTTTTGCGCACATGTACGAACTGAACCACCGGCGGAGAGTTTATCGAATTGGCAAACGTTAGAGTTTACCCTACAAAAACAGCTTTGATCTCATGAAAAAAAACCTAGAATTTACAACGGTTAGACTTGTGGTATAGATTTCAGAAACCTCGATAATTTAAAGTTGCCTCATTTTAATACTAGTATTATCACTAAAGCATCTCTCTGAAGACAAAGCACCCTCATCGCCAATCAACGTGCTGATTCTAAGCTTATTCCTTCCCATCTTCCTATTTACCACATTTCATACCTCACGTTTTCTCATTTTCCTGACATTATAAGCACTCTGACCTATCATCACTTTACACTTGTTCATCCTGGACTTATATATTTTTCAGTTCATTACGACGGACCATCCTTCCGCTGATAGAGGAGCCAGCTTCACTTCCGAGAACAGATGACTAGCTGTTTGAAGATGGCACAGTTATCGGGATTAAGGAGCATGGAGACTGCCTCTTCCAAACTTAGAATAATAATAATAATAATAATAATTTGCTCATCACTAACAAGACCTGGGGCTACTTCTCCCAAAGTAAGGTTTTTACATGATTTTCCGTTCATTTTCATTGCTTTGAAATTCATATAGTACTTAAGATAGGTAACCACGTGTAGTGCGGTTAGGTGGAGCACGGAGTTTGGGACGAATTGTAGTTAGTCTTTCATGAATAGAGCCTACTTATACACGTACAGTGGTGTACATAATAAAGTAATCACCACCCACCCCAGCAGCGGTTATGCAACTCCATATTTGAACAGAGCCTCCTTCGTGTTTTGCTGTGGATTGTATGCAAGCTGAATTGTACAGTTCCAGACACGTCTTCTTGCATACTGTGGCCTCTTATTACCGAGCATTTCAAATTTCAATTCATCCGTCCACAGTACGCGATCCCAGTCTTTAACTGCCCACTGCAAATGGTTTCTTGCATATGCCAGTCTTTCCTGTTTATTCCCACGCCTGAGCAATGGTTTTTTTTCCTAGCAATTCAAACTTTTAACGCTTGTTGGAGAAGACGAAGAAGAAGAGGGGAACAAGACCCTTACCGATGAGGACAACAGCCTCACCGAAAACTAACAGCGAGATGGCGGGCATAAATATCGTCCAGTAAACGTCCACCACGTCAAAGGAGTTTCAATTGTTATCTCCGGAACGTTCACAAAAGAAAATCTCAATATGACACTAATCCAAGAAGGTCTATAAAGAACAGGCAAGAGCACCGCCTACAAAGGCAATAGAGTAGTATGGGACAATACCAGTATACTTAGAGAATGTATCTTAACTAGAGACAACATTAATTGTATTTGTTCTCCAGAATTCATGACGAGAGACATCGCCTCGATTCGAGCATACCTCAAATTTAAAGAGAAATGTCAAGAAATCGTTAATAGCTTCTTGCTACTGCGATGGAGATGGACCTGTATCACCAGCCGAGTTGCAGAGATTAGTGGAGCACTGCCAGAAGAGGAGGTTACCACTGCTCATAGGATGCGATGCTAACGCACACAACACTGTTTCGGGAAGCAAGGACATCAATCAGAGAGGTGAGCAACTATTAGAGTATATTTTCTGTAATAACCTACTCAAATACAATAGCGGGAATACCCCCAGGTTTGTAACAAGGGTAATGGAGAAGGGCTAGATATTACACTAAGTGCATTGAACCTAAAGGATCTTCTGAAAGACTGGAGGGTATCAAGTGAAGCTTCTCTGTCTGATCACAGGATGATTCAGATTAGAGACGGAGACTCCAGAGTCATCACTCTGGAGGAAACCTAGGAAAACAGAGTGGGACAACTGCAGAACCAATCTAAGTAGCAATCTAAAGGTCATCGAATCCAGAAGGACTAGGCATCATCTGGACCTAGAAAACGACCTCAAAGAGGTGAACACGGCTATACTCGATGCATATGAATCCAGATGTTCTATTCAACAGACTAAAAAATGTCGTGACGCACCTTTGTGGAATAGTCATCTGTCAAAATGGAGATCTGATACGCGGAAGCTCTTTAACGAGGCCAAGTGTAACGGGGATTGGCAGAGCTACACTGAGAAGCTTACCTCCTACAACAAAGCTATTAGAAAAGCAAAAGGAGACAGCTTCAGAAAGTTTTGTGAGGAAATCGATTCAACACCTACCGCTTCACGACTTCACAAAGTATTGGCGAAGACCAGAATAGATACAGGAATGACACTAAGAAAACCAGACGGAAGCTTCACTGAAAATGAAGAAGAAAGAGCTCTCATCCTTCTAGAGACTCACTTCCCTGAAAACAAAGTGAGTACCTCGGAAAATCTCTCCGAGCAATATTGATAGAAATACCTTTCAGCTTTTAAAGCACCGGGAGTAGACGGGATTCTTCCAGTCTTACTTCAGAAAGGGCAGGGCGAAATCCGTAGTATGCGCCTTTCTAGATATAAAAGGCGCTTTTGACAACACACGAGTGTGTCAAAAAAGCATTAATTAACAGGGAGGTGGATGGCGTGCCTTCCAGATGGATGTCGCAAATGCTGTCTACCGGGTCGGTGGAGGCGGAGGTTGGTTATAAGATCATTTCGGTTGGTACGACGAGACCTAACGACTCAGAGGCCATCGAGGTAGGAACCTAGTAACAACAGGAGAGGTCATGTGAGAATACCACTTAAAACTGTACTGTAGCGTCAATCAACATTTATGCTTCATCAGCGTCAACAGATGCATATACGTCATTTCTGATGAAAATATTTAGTGGTAGGATTAATAGTAGTATACAATTTGAAAATACGTTAGTGAAAGAGAGTTATGTATCGAGCACCGACAATTTTCTAAAAAAAAAAATAGGTTTCCTACCTCAAAGACCGCTAAAAGCAACATGCAAAACACTCTAACATAATTTTAATGTTAGACGGAACAGTGACTATGTTGTTTTAACGTACTTTACATCCGATACAAAATATCATTTTCTTGAACAATTTTTCTATTTCCTCTATAAATTTTTTATTGGAGCAACATTAAAATTTTAACATTGAATTTACAACCGAATTTTCGTTGAAATTAGCTGTATATGTATTTGGTTCAACCAAAATAAAATAATAAAAAACGTTTTGTTAAACGAATGCATGTATTTTCACACTCAGAAAAATACATGTCTGACATTGTTTACCACCATTTTGCAACACTGTTTTAAACGCGGTCGGCTAAGGCAACACACGTGTCACATACTTAAAGATAAAAGGTAATGTAATAAGTACCTACTCTTGACACGTAATTGCGCCACATTGTCATTAAGAAAAAACAAATCCCCGTGGACATAGGATCCCGTAGGGCTAGCGACATCGTTTAGCACAATCGCCGCCACACTGCATTAACCGTCATCGATTTGAACCACACACTTCTCATATACTTAGAGAGAGAATATAATGTAGTGAGTATTTACCTATTAGTGGTAGCTAATTGCGCAGTAGTGACATTAAGAAAAAGTCATATACTAATTTCTTGTCACTCACACTAATTATAAACGGTACTAATCTTTTCTACTAAATATTACGCAAATCATTCAAAAAATTAATCTCACATTCATATTTAGTATTCATAAAATTGATGGTTCTTTTATAATACCTACTATTTTTCATATAAAGTAAATTTTGAGCTGAGTCACCATATGGCACACGAGTGCTTTCAAATAAATTATTTACTGGTCCATTATTAAATCCAATTTAATCCAGTTACACGCTCGTTTAACGTACAACAAAATGCTGTGATTAATGCATCGTGAATTGTTATTTAAAAGGATTGTAATATTTAATTATGGAATATCTGTCATAAAACTACACAATGTGATAAAAAATACAATTGTCTCGTCAAATAATAGCGAATTTCCTGTTTTGACAGTAACAAAGCCTTTCAAATAAAACATACTAAAATCTTTAAGAAACAACAAATTGACGAACGCCTATTACATTTCAGAAATAGATAAAATATGTGGATCGCAGTTAAAGAAAATTGTAGAAAAACGTACGTCCTGTAAAAAGAGTTCAAATACAGGAGTCAGATAAAGAGCTTACTGGTGCCGAGGCTGCAAATGGCAGTAATGGCTATTTTTCTTTTATGGAACTCTTTCTACACACAACAAGCAGTGTAGGTCGCAAACGAATATTTTCTGCTTTCAATACTTTTTCTTAATACCTGTACTCGTATAAGTATGTTACGAAGTAATGATGGCTACATCACAAACAATTTCTTTTTTCAGCTAGTAGCTCCTGAGAACGTTCGGTAACTTTATAGTAGTTATTTTGGCATACATCAATAAATAAATAAATTTGCGTCGGAATAGGTATTATCTAAGTCTCCTAAAGCGTTGAGAAATGATATGAAAATTTATTGTGAGGTTTGAAAACATTGTTAATAGCAAAGGGATTGAATTTATACAGGCTGAGCTTTTTATCTCTAAAACACTGCATCAAATCAAAAAAAGATCTTAATAATATTTGTTATAATGTAGGGAGCTCACTGAATAGTGCCAAACTCTATCCCTTCATTATTTACAGGTGCTAAAACCAGTATGGTCGAATTCGCAAAAACAAGGTCTATTATAATCTGCAAAAATATACAGGCTGTTCCATTTAAATCAAAAAAATGAAGAGAACTTCCGAGAACTGGAAATACAGTCACAACAACAAAATCGAAATTAGATGTATTTTATATTTCCGCCCATGGAATGACTTTAGTTATCTCCCAGCATTCGCCAAGGGGTAAGAGAAAACCATGGCAAATTATTATTATCCTTCTGAGTTTTGAAGAGCCAGCCTCCTCGTCGCCACAGCTCCGATAGCGTGCCATCTTCAAATGGCTGTTCCCTTTTTCACACATCATGAATTTGAACTTGAAACAGTATACAAGAAATGATCTAAAAAAAAAACGAACAACGGCAGTACGTATTCTAATACTTAAGAATAACTTAATTTTAATTATTCTAACCAGTAACAATTAAATTAAAGGTTTCTATTTTTAATATTTATTTATGCAAACCATGATAAGAGCTATAATTTAACAACAGTTCAGACAACTAAATATCGTGCCGCAACTTATTTAATTCTTTAGCAGCATTATAAAAGATTCCGACCAACTCATTATTGCTAATATCTGCTTCGTGCCGCGTCCAATTTAGCCCCTTAGCTAATGCCCTAACTTTCGTACGCGACTGTCACTCGTCAGTGAATGGACATTCAAATAAAACATGCTCCACTGTATCTACCCCACCACATTCACAATGCGAATCATTAACTCTCCCAATTAATATGATTTAAAGTTACTGTGACCCGTTATTATTCTACCGACTGATACGACAAATTAACCCTTATTTCCCCAGAACGTGTAACGCTACCGATAAATTTCCTAGTCCACCTTCCATTTAAAGTAATATCCCACCTGGCCTGCCAATTATTATCAAGCTTTTTTAACTACGCTAGCCAAAATTAACCCATACCTAATTATCGCACTATTCCCCTCTAAGCACCGCCTCTTTCGCTAATTGATCCGCCTTCTCATTACCGATTGCACTTACATGAGCCCTAATCCACAAAGAATTAAAAGAGAGCATTGCAAGTAGCGCTAGAGATTCAGTTTCACTAAGGTCGATGCGATTAAAATTTAGGAAAAACAATTTAGTGGTTGCTTTAAGTATATACATATATGAATGTTTACTTTTATCTTTAAAAATAAACAACTTTTTGAAGAAAATGCTAAAACGCTTGACCATATTACTAGATACAGGATTAGTTGTTATGTACAAGCTCCTAAGCTATTGAAAACAGAAAAGACCATGCGTTACACTTGTGTTAAATTTTTCAATAAACTACCGGATCAAATACAAACTACACGTGGATTCATAAACTAACTAAGAAAGAAAATAACTCAAAAATACATTTGTTGTGCAATAGAACCGTATTCTATACACGAATATTTAAATAATAATGTTACTTATTAACATAAGTTAGTTTATGGTGGTGTGTATATTTGTCTTATTGCCCTTGTACTTGATAATGCATATTTATTTAGCTGTCTGGAGTGGATAAATCTATAAAATTACACTGGTCAACAGTGAAATTGCTTCTTAGGTGAAGGTACCCAATCCCGAATGAATTCAACGTGCTGAACACGAATATCACATTGAAAAAAGTTGATTGGCTCACGTTCCAGAGATATTGACGTTTTGTCCATTGTAATAGATGCTATTGCATAATGTAATGCAATTTAGTGAGAAATTACGAAAATTTTGCGTCATATTGCATCACCCCTTCATGCAAAGAAGTTAAGCAGCATTTGCTGTAAGTTTCCATTGAGAGTGTTGCGAAATTGATTGCGCAATATCAAGCAATAGCTAATTATAGTTTATTTATAATGGCCGACGTGACAATAACTCGGCAATTGTCGTTCATTCGCGCATATTTTTCGAAGCTCTAGCATACACAAGTGACTGCTATAGTGTAAAGTAACTAAACAGTAGCAATGCCTCGTAATTGTGTAATAGTGCAAATAACTTCTGTTATATTTGCGGAGAAGTGACATTTGCTGCACAGAAAAAGAACATCAGTGCTGCAACAGTTATGAAAGCGTATCATTTGTATTTTGGTTGCAAGATAGCGACCAGGACAAAGACTGGGCCCCACACGTATGTTACCGCACTTGTGCCGTAAATCTTTCACAGTGCTTAATGGCAAAAGAAAGGCCAAGCCATTTGCTGTGCCCATGATTGGGGGAGCCCACCAATCACGTTGACGACTGTTTTTCTGTATGGTACCACCAGCTTCTGGAGGCATCACAAGAAGAAGAAATGACAGTTGAATACCCTAACATACCATCTGCTCTGCGACCTGTCTCTCATGGCGAAGGACTCCCAATTCCAGAACCTCCTACAGATTTTCAGTTCAGACGATGAGGATGGCCATGCGTCGCGAGTTCTCCTCAACGTGGCAGTAAGATGATAACTTTCGTGCTTTGACGAAACATCGGCACCACATAAATACCCAGGATGAAATGAACGATCTTGTTCGCGATTTTGGATCTGTCGAAAAGCAAAGCGGAGATACTGGCCTCAAGACTTCGACAGTGGAATCTTCTGGAACAGAATGTCCGAGTGACTACATTTCGCACTCGCCATCAGCTCTTCGAATCTTTCTTTAAGAAAGGAAGAAACCTTGTGTTTCTGCTGCGATATTGATGGTCTACTACAAGCTCTCGGTATTGCCATGATCCCCACGAATGGCGGCTGTTTATAGACGCTTTCAAAACTGAGCCTAAAGGCGTTTTGTTGAATAATGGGAACCAGCTTCCATCCATAACCTATTGCACATGCGGTCTACATGAAGGAGACTTACGGCAACCTAAAGCACTAGTGGAGACGATTTAACTACAGCAAGTATGGCTGGCAGATATGTTTCTGACCTGAAGGTAGTATCTCTGTTGATGGGTTTGCAGCAGGGATATACAAAGTACTGGCTGTTTCTTTGTCTGTGGGACACAGAGCAATCCGATTTGCACTACATCAAAGAAAGACTGGCCTCCGAGAGCATTTTTTAAGCCTGGAGAAACGAATGTACAGCACCCACCATTGGCCACCCACACAAAATCATCATTCCTCCTTTACACATCAAGCTCGTCTGTGTCAAAAACTTGTAAAAGCCAGGTAAGAATGGACCAGCATTCCAAGTACCTTCATGAAAAATGCGAGAGCAGACATAATTTTTTTACCAATTATTATAATATGACAAAGCTACACTTTTCCTGAAATATTGCGTACATCTTTACAGAAAACCGTAGCCAATTCAGCTTTTTCTTAGTCATTTTCGTGTTCAGCACATTGAATTCATTAAGAAATGACTATTTTCAGCTTGGAAGCATGAACTTTTCGAAAATTTGTTGCCCAGTGTTATTAAGCATTATCGATGTACCTCCATTGAGTGTGGAAATAAATAGTAGTAATCTTTATTAGTACTTTATTAGTATCTTTATTAATGATATTATATCATAGTATCCAAACAAAGCGATTTTTATTATTTTAGTATTAAGCTATAGGAGAGCATGTAGCACACACACGAATCACTATTGGAGGTATCAGGCTCTTTTAATCCTAATTGCTTTTATCGTGACACCACTAAGGACCTATGTAGGTGCCAGTGTCCTACAGGACTACAATAGAAATATCGTCACGGCCACGCCTACAGTTCCACAACATCATCAATTAGAGTACACAAATACAAAGGAAATCCACATCACAAGCGACGACGCTATCATAAGAAAATAATTCCGGGATTTCAACGGTGAGCGAAACTTGCTTGAACAAAGCCCTCTCGGATATTTTCCGATCGTATTTCCAACTTCTTTTAGATAAGTGGAATGGTATATCGCTTATTGATTGTTCGGGATAATATAAACGTCTTGGGGGATCGTTGTTGGCTATAAAAATACCGGGGAGGATAAAAAGAAGTGAAATTATCGACGGGAGATGGAACGATGATATTTTCCCGTCGGTTTACTTTCTATAGCATATTTTAACTGTTCAAACGCATAATGATCGAGGAGTCTAAAATATGCGAATAAAACGACCCACTACGAGTTTGAACATCATTTTCTACTCTAGAAATAATTGCGATAAAAAACATTAAACTATAATTACGAATGTATTTTTATTTGTGTAAAAAGAAAGCATGTAGAATTTAATCTTTCAACATTAATACTTTTGAAAAGGTTTAGATCGATACTAAGAAACGTAATGGCTTGCATACACTAGTATTGGTATTTATGACGTTAAATCATAATCGTTGATGCATTTCATGAAAAGTTTTAACAATGTGCACATTAAGAGCATAACGCCCTAGACTGTAGCCCATTAGTAGCAGTTAACTCTCTAAATGAATTATTAATACATTCATTTTCATTAAGAAACATTGCAAAGCTTTCAAATTTCAGAAAAGTTCTCTTCCCATTAAGCTCTTATTCTGCATTGTAAATACTTCTTCTGATTGTTGATGTAAAGACTATTGTTAGTTGCATTATTATGGAAAAAGTAATACTGGTGTAACAATAAAAATAGTCTTGATAATTTCACAACATTTAGTTTTCAATTGCCGAATTAGAGATAGCATGAAAGATAGTATCCACTTATTCAAAACATCGATGGCCTTTGAATAAAAGATTTTTGAGGTATTCCACGTAAAGATTGACCATTCCCAACTAAAAAAAAAAGCTTGTACCTTATTTTTGGGGCGGCAGGACAGTGGCTCAAAATGTGCTCAATTGTTCCCTGATATAATCGATATTCAGTCTTATTTCTGAAAATCCGATTCCGTGTAGGTACTCTCTGAATCTGCAGTGACCTCTAAAAACAGAAACAATTACTTTGACATTTTTGCGGTCAAGTTCTAGTAGGTTCTTGGTTCTGACACGGCTGGACATTAACAATAATTGATATGTTGTTTAGCTACCGTAGGTGCTATGTCAATGGCAGATACTACTCCGCAAAATTGCTCCGCAGCACTTTTTTCCAACAATGAGTAAGTACCCAGATTGGCGATAGACTAGTCGTCCCCAACACAACTTCAGATGGCATAGATTTCAACTTGGATCTGTTACCCAGGATTGAAATATTTTCAATTCCACAACTGTCACGAAATAGTCTATCCATATCTGTAAACCAATAGGTGCTTGCCTACTCCATGTTTTATTGCATTTCCCTCTGCTTAGAAAGAAGGCAGCGAAGGATCCGTAGATTATTGATCGAATACACATCGTGTCTGATGATCTTCCTAGCATGCCGCCGGTAGTAACCGACTTTAGCTTCTTGTTGGCCGCACAGATATCAGATATCAGACTCGCTTCATATCAGACACGAAATGTACTAATCTAGCCTCTCTTTTCGCAATGTGTAACGGTGACAGATCATAAAAAATTCTAATACTAATGACGGGGACCAAGACATTGCCCCACGATTGCCATACTTGCAGTCCTTAGTATGAATGTAGGCCCTGCTGTGGCTCTGGCCTGCTACCCTTTCTGCCGTTACAGCTATCGCTCCACAGTTGAACGTACTTTCCTTCACCCGCCATCGAACTGGGTTCCATGTTATTAGGGATAGGGATCGCCCGTTCTCCACATCTTCTAGCGAACTATAATTGGCTGAGTGACTGCGAACAGCCTTACTGTAGAACCAGGGGGCTCACAACCCCATTGGACTAACCCCAGTGAAATAGAAAAGACCATCACATAAAGCAAATGGACTAGGGTTGGAGAAAATCTGCAGGGTGTTCCACATATTTCTTAGCCAGTGTTGGGCAAGTTAGGGGAACCGATTAAATTTCTACAGCGATTAAACATTCTCGTGTTTTGTCCCGGAAAATCGCTAGCCAACACTATTCCCCACTCATAGCGCGAGTAAACAAGCTAGTCGCTGTAGAAATTTAATCGATTCTCCTATCTTGCCCAACACTGCCCTAAGCGAGTCTTTGAGGGCAGCCTTGCTTTGTCAGCAACCTTTTCCAAATATGAATCCTAGGTTGATATTATTGTATCAAATAGGGCGCCTAAATGTTTTGCATTATCAGCATATGCTCCTTCTAGAGTACTGATAGCCAGCCAGGTGGTCCACAAGTAATGATCATACCAATTCCCCTGCGAGCACCTTTTGCTTTTGATAATGCCTTGCGGCCAAAAATTGTAGCCCCATTAAAGCGTGAAACTTGCCTAGGTAATTTTGTTAGAATCACTAATGGATATTTCTCAGATAGAGTCGCAAATGGAATATTTTATACGATAGTCTATTCGGAATTGTATTGCCAGAGAGTTGTGAGATAGTCGCACTCTCGAACAATACTACGTTATTAGTTAAAGAAAGGCAATATAATATGTTAAAAATAGGCGTAATTAGGCTTAAGCCTGATTGCTATTTTAAATCGAAGTCTACACAATAAATTCAATTTTAATGTGGATAAATCAGAGGCGATATTTTTTGGGAAATCGAGGATACGAAAGCCTGCATTTAAATTGGTGGAATTTATTGCAGAGAATATGTCAAATATTTCGGGATTATTTTAGATGATAAATTAAATTTCAAAATGCATATTCAGTACGTTACCGTAAAAAGTATGGAAATGCGTAATAAAATTAGAACTTCGGTTGTGTCACGTGGGGTTGAAATGGTAACGCAGCGGGTACTATTTACAGGGGCGGGGTACTATAAAACCGGCAATATAGGTGAACGCGTGTAAAATTAAAGAAACAAAAAAAAAAATAATCGCCGCGCAAAAATTGTTAACGGTTGGGACGACGCAGGCGTATTCATCAATTTCGGCCGACGCGGCGTGCGTTTGGACATGGTTTAGAGATTTTTGCGAATAGGTCGAAGGGTGAGGGTGGTATAGGAATGGATTTTGTTGTTTATAATAGGATTATTGAAATACATAATCAAAAATTTAAATTAGGAGGTCGTTGCGATAATTTCCAACCAGAATTAGTTGATTTCAGTAGTATTAGCAATAAATCAGGTGGTAAGTTATATTAAGTGGAAGTGGTAATTTATACATGACCCGTGACTATAACTAATAGTTTATCTGTATTAGAGGTGTTAGAGAATTTAAAAAATTCAACCGATTTATTCTATACGTGGGATGCACAGTAAGAATTACAAATTTCAACTAGAACTACACTACGCCGAGTTCATGGAGGTCCCTCTAAATAACGTAATTTTTTTAACGCGAAGAGTAGTGTTAGTAGTTAGAGGATATTTAATATGCCTTAGTGTAAATATAGTATATCACTACTAGTTCGAATGTTACTGTTTCTTAGTGTTTATCTAATTTTTTAGTGTAGATCGTAAGACCACTACTAGTGTGCATTAAACAACATCAATAGTGATTGTTAACTCTAGAAAGAGGTAATTTTCTCTATTAAATGTTTTATCAATACTACTATAACGCAAGGAAAGTAAACTAAGTTCCTTATTCACTAATGAATAAAGCAACGACCGTGTTCGTTGAGATAAAACATAATTACTCCGACATAAAATAATTCTATATATATATACAGTACTTATATAGTATAAAAATAAACTCGAATATTGAAATTAAACGAATCGACAAAACACGAAAGTAGTTTTTTGAACATGTTGAACATCTTATCATCCTTGCTATCAGGTGTTCTTCTACTGACGATGCAATAACTCAACACTGCGCCACCTTATTAATCAGAATATTGATAAGAATCTCGATCTATTTACTTTCTCCCTTTCTGATGGTATCCTCCTATAATACAATTCTAAATAAATGTATTGTTTATAATATATAGACGATCACTTACCTTTTATTTTACTGCAACACGTGTGTAATACATAACCTAACTAGAATAGCGTATTGGCGGCTGATGTACCTACATATGTAGGTCTTATCCACTGAAGCACCGAACACTAAACCGTTACAACTATTCTAGCCAATCCGAACGCATCATATCTGATCATGTGTTATTACAGCGCGCGAAATACAATATGCACTCCAAAGAATTGACTATTGTTACACTAATAGAGTATATACTTTACTCTGCTAGTCTTGAATTGCACTAAGAAGCCTGTTAGTGTAATTATTTCACACTAAAAATTTTTTTAGTGTAATTATGTATACTACTTTTTTTTAGTGTTAAATCAAAGTGTATAAATACACTACAATTTCAACTCTATTTGATCAACCCTAACACTAAGAACATTAACACTGGCGCTATTTCTTACTGTGTGTGTTGCGCTAAAGAGTGTGCAATTTTTTTGGACTAGAGCTCACATGAATACAATCGGTAATGAAATTAATTAGCAAAAGAGATGCTAGATTATGCGGAAACAAGTTTTCATTTACTATAATATAAGTATGCACTACAATTTTACACATCCCATTATTTCCATTGAATTTTAAACAACGTAAACAAAATGCAGCATAAATTAAAAAAAAATCGAGTTAGTGAATTTCAAATTAGTATTAGTATCATTTAAATTATTTAGTTAATAAATAAAAAAAAAATTAAAAGCAAAAAAAAAAATGTTAGTAAGTTTTAATTGGATTATAGTGATGGATATTTTGAAAATAGATGAAAATTTCAGTTGAAGGAAAAACATATTTTTAAGGTAATATGATAAAAAAAATAATTCCATTCTCCAATAATAATCAATATTGTATAGTTTAAAATTATGAAAACATTACATTTTAATGAATTATTCTATAAATTTCAGTTATTTAATGTATGATAAAACTTTTGCATACAAAAGCAAGACGTCTTAAGTAAATTTCCATTGGAATTTCATTTTTCGTTAAATATTCACCACAAAATTCCGTTAAAACCAAGAAAAACAACAATATAAATATAAATATTGTTATACGAAATGAGAACTTAGAAATTATTTTATAAAACTAGTTGAACCATTATTGGCTCTTCGGTTTGATTAACCAATCAAGACCTTAAGGTATTATCAATTTTAATGAACCATAAATGTTGCATTAAAATATGTTGATTTCATAGTTATTAAAGGCATCTGATTAACTTAAATCAAATTTAAGGCCAATTTCATGATTAAGGTGTTAAAATTAAAATTACGCTTTGTTATTATCTTATAGGAGCGTAATTTATAATCAATATGGGCCCCGGATTCATCTACTGTAGGCAAGTAAACGGCATCCTTAAATAAAAAGACAGCTAATTAATTAAGGTCGTTAAAGGTGATTTTTTTTAATATCTAGAAGTGCACTGTACAATATCATAATTAAAAGATCTGGAAACTTTTATTTAAAAAAATGACACATGCTTTTGTGGATATGGTTATAAATTATAAACTATATGTGAATATAATTATAATTCGACTAATGATGTAATTTACAGATGAAAAAAAAAACAAGATAAAAAATAATAAAGATTATAAAATAAAACGTCCCTCAATATAATCATTCAGTATGCATTTAATCTCTTTCAAGTAATGAATAAAAAAATGTATCCTCTTTGCCTGGGGTCAGTGAGCACCAAAAAATGTAATTTATATATTAACCGTACATGAAATGATTCCCCGAACGCAATAGTAATTAAAAAATTCGCGAAACAACAAGCATTAAAAAAAGTTACTTAATTTACTTAATTGCTGCGCAAACGCGGCGTTCCCAGAGCCACCAGGCTGGCAATCCTTTTAAACGCTATTTACTTTTAATTAACGAAAATGGTTATTGTTTTGAATTAAAAACGGAAGCGCGAACCGCTCGCGCGGGCGGGAGAATTTTATTACCCGACTTTTCGGATGAAATATTAATCAGCGAGGAAGCTCGAATTTTAAGTTCATGATCTGTTGTCTCGCAATAGCGAATCTTATTATTAATATAGCAGGATCCGTTGATTTTGCCACCCTATTCTTATGTAAATGACGACTCTTCAACAGTGGTACAGTCCGTGACGTCGAAAATGAAGATTGCAAATCCCGCCGACACAATTTATCGTATTGTTTATAACTCGGGAACGGCGAAGTCTCAATGCCTCCCGCTTCTCGTCGAAGTTTCTCTAGTTAGTGTTGGATATAATGGAGGCTCAAAAGGACCGCAGAATTCTTCACCTAACAAATGAATTTCGCACATAACTTTCTAGTGTAAATATAACTTGTCCTCCCCAAATTACGTCTCTAAATCTTCATTCAAGTGCCCGGGGCCACTGCTCCACAAGACCGAAGGCACGCTGAATCTCTGACGTTACTTACGTTGACCTTCACGCTCCGGTACTCCGCCATATATCTCCCCGAATCTCAATTATTTACCTCGAGCTCCTTCGGAAAAAGTTATACTATTTTGTTTTATTGGACGTTTTACGAGGCCGTAGCCGGCGGAACTGAATAACGGATGGCCTGTTAGGGCTGACAGTTTCCGATATAATGCATTAATATCTCTTCCTTATTATAAATTATGGTTGAATAGGTACTACGTATGTATCTATGTGCGTGGGTGTTTATAGTTTATGGCCGCTTATCGCCATTTATGCCAGTTGCTTCTACAGTATCCGTCATTTTATGACGCACCGTCCGTTCCACGTATCTAGCAACCGTGTTTTTAGATCCGTATTACATTTTTGAACCATTTTATGGCAAATGTAGTCAGTGGGGCGATTTTGATAAAATTAAAGTTTGCCCTGATCTGAAACATATTGAAAGGAAAACCATAAAAAGAAAACACTTATTTCTTTTCTATTTTCGTTCTAAACCCCAACAATTAAGAATTCTATTAAAAAGTTAAGTAATCTTTCCGATTCTAGTTGCTTATTTATCTGTCGTTATAAAACCACAAATACTGTCAGGATACAAATATAAGAAAAACATATGGATACATTCAACCAAAAAGGCACGTAATACCAATGAAAAATTGGAAAATCAAGACAATGAATATGATAGTTATAATTTATTCTGTGAACACGTTAACTTAGGTAATGAAACAGTGTAAATTAATGTCTTATTTTGGTTTATAGATATCATGCACAAGGTAAACATTATTTTTTCACTCAACAAACACTTGTTGTTGAAATGACCAACCATTCATTGATCCCTCTACCATAATCTTGGGATAAGTAATCTCTAACGCTTTCTACTTTCCATGATTTGTCTTGCCTTTAGAATTTTGACTATTTCCTTATCCCACGTCTGCCTTGGTCTCCCCTTTTTTTTCTTTTAGTGTAGTTTCTTGATTGCTACACCTGCTTCACTATCCTTGAGTCACGTAATCTTTGTAAATGACCCAACCAGCTCAGTTGTTTTATTTTTATAGACTCTGAAATTGGCTCTATTTTTAATTCTTGTCGTATTTGCGTATTCTTTATTTTATCCCTTCTTGCAACTCCCTTTACTTTTCTTAGATATCTTAAATTTACTCTTATATATCTCCTCTAGTACATCTCTCGCGACCATATGTTAAAAATGGGTCTATATATTGTTCTGGACACGTTCATCTTCGTCTTCTCACTAATTTCTTTTCTATTCAGTAAATAGCAAGACTTCACCGCACTCTATTGATTTCAGTCTTCTGTTTTCCGCTTCCATCAATAACTACTTCAAGTATAGAAATTAATGGACTTGCTTTTTTTTTTTATTTGCAGCTGTATATTTATGTATTCCAGGTGTTTAGGTATTGCCATCACTTTAGTTGCTGTGTTTCTTTTAATTTTAAATTTTAATAGTTCCTCATTCCATATGTTAAAATTATCTTGTAAATCTTGTTGTATCACTTGTTGTAAGCCCCTGTATTCCACAAAAAAAACTATAGTTGTCTTTGGTGTTTTTAATAATTCATCCATGAACACAACAAAAGGGGACCTCAACAATAAAGATAGGACTCAAACCTTTGCCCTGACGAAGCCCGTCCTTAGTTAAAAAGATTTCCAATCTCATGTTGTGGGTATCCACATAGTTGTACATTGTCATATAAACTTTTAATGTTAGTCTTCTGTACAGCAATTCCCACAGTCTCTCCCGCCATACTTTGTCGAATGCTTTTACCAGATCAACGAAACCTAGGTAACAATTCATATTTCCTTCATTCTTTCTTATTATTTCTTGTAAGGTAAAGATATTATCCTGTACGGCTCTCCCTTTACGAAAACCACTTTGCGCTTCCGATATCGTTGGTTCTAGAAGCTTTTGCAGGTTATTAGTCAAAATTTGTTCATATATAATTTCAGGGTCGTACTCAGCAACGTTATGCCTCTATAGTTTTCATATTTTCTTGCATCGCTTTTTTATATGATTTTTCACTAACAAAATTTATAATGCCAAAGCTATGGTATTGTTTGCAATGTAAATTGTTAATTGATCAACAAATCTAATTTTTGACTACAATTAACATTACTGGTAATATTAACAATTTTGTTATTTCTCACAATCTATTAATTAACATAAATCCAATAAATGCAGTTCTTACTTTAGTACCCAATAAGTGTAACTGAAATAGCAGTAAATTAAAACAAAAATGTATTTTATTTTGAAAACGAAAAAAATATAAGTACATATGCATCTTCAAGTATTATACTACATTCAATATTCCTTATAAATTAGTTTAAAAAAAAATGTATTAGACTTGTACATCTGTCAAACTATAATATAATATAATAATAAAAAAAACAGTACCTAACTACGTCAAAATAACACTTTCTAAATTAAATAAACTTAAAACAAAATTCTACATCTATAAAGAGAAATTAATATTTGCTTAACACGCAAATTAAAAATTAATAATGAAAATAACAGAAAACAAAAAAAAAGAAGCAAACGTAAACATAAATTAATTCTAAACTAAAATTTAAAGAAATTAAGTAAATAAATTAAATAAATATTCAGGGATAATGACGAACTATTAATTAAATTAATTAAGATAAATTGCGAGCAGCTCTTCCAATGGAATAAAATTATATTGTTTCAAATACGGCAGGAGATTGCGTTGAAAAGTTTAGTTGTGGAGAAGAATCTACTAAAGAAGTGACTTTTTGATAAAGGATTTTATTCCTATATCAATTCGAACTAAGCTACTTAAATGGAGCTGTATTCAGCTGTCTATGTATTATTGTTTTCGACCTAGTATGATGTGAATGAATAGCAGAGTGGGTTGAAAAAGATGTCTATTGCAATGAATCTGTAAGCAACACACTTCAAGTATATATAATGATGGAAACGGAGTAGATTTAAAACACAAACTGGTCTGCACGACTCCATCCTTTTTAAATTCTGCGATAGATCTTATTACTGCTTTTTGAGCACAAATCTCGTGAGCAGTAGGCGATGTACCCCACAAACATACCCATATTTAAGTCGACTTTGCACCTCAGCATGGATACAGAAAGTAACGTATCAACTGAAAAATAAGCCCTTTTAGTGAACGAAATAAATATAGCTTTCGGTTGAAATATTTCTTGCTACGTCTTGCAATGAGTCTTCAAAGCATATTGTCCTCAGAACAATTCCAGAACTTACATTACTCGGTTGGGTGTAGTGGTATGTCATTTATACCTAATATTGGCGACTCAATATGCCCACCAACCTGCCATATGTATCATCAAATGGTAGAAGAAGCGATATGTCGTCAGCATACATGACGTCGTGTAGGCATCCGTGAGGAATAATGCAATGTCATTTATATTAGATTAAAAAGAGCGGGCCCAAGAACTGTTCCCTGGTATTCCATTCTGGACAGGCAGATAATGCGATCTAAAGGAAGTCAAACCTACCGTTAAATAAGCTTTTTAGGGATAACAAACTTCTAAAAAAATCTAAAATGGCTCATACAAAGAGAATTATTCGAACTATATACCTAAAGGTGTCATGTCGATCGAAAACCATAATTGCTAAAGAAAAAAAATCAACTAGCAACTGCACAAAAAGTGTGAACTGAAGTCCGAAGCAAAACAGGGCAACGGAAGCATTCAACAAATATTATATCGCTAGTAGAAATATTATGTTACGGTTTTTTTACTTCGCTTACCTGGAATTAGTTCTCCGCTAGTCTTTTCGACAAGCTTTTGTAATCCTATTTTCCCCTATGTTCGTCCTCTACCTTCTTTTACTTTCAGAGATGCCCCTACGTCTTGTAATATCTCAGCGTAAACATTATCGTTTAATTTTTGGCTTTCAAATTTTGTTTTCTTTCCCCTGTTTGTGCGGCTTAGCTAGAATTTGTATCTTTTAGTCTCATTTACTTACAGATAATTCCTTATACTTAATACGGTCTTAGATTTTCGTTTAATTTCGTTCAATTTTAGTAATTCCTTCAATTCCCATGTTTCGACATTTGACGTTTCACTTCTAGGAAGGTTAAGGTCTGTTTGATATACACATCCCGGCATTATCGATTCCACGCATCTGATTCGAGTTGTCGATTGACCGTGTTCCTTTCATCTGTCCTATTCTGTGTTTACATCTTTTCGACGTTAGAGGGCGCCTCGATGTCTAATTCTTATTTTATTTATCTGTTTCCTGATTGGTTGTGACGTGTTTCCTTCCTTCCGGCTTGCTGGCCATTCTGGGTTGTTGTTTAGAGGCGTTCTCACGAGTATTACTTCCTATATTTGGAAATTTGGATATTTTCACACATCTGTGGATTTTTATTGGAAGTTTACTGGAAATATTCATTGGCTGTATATTCGCTTGTGTTTGGTGTGGAATTTTTGTGAATATTACAGCGGATGTGTCCGATAAATTCGGGATATAATTTGAGAACCACGTTTCTGCAACGCCATTCTGTCTATTTGTTCTCTTCGTTGTAAAACCTCGTTATTTTAACGGTAAGCAAATCTTGTCATTTCTTTAAAATCACTAATTTTGAGGTTTCTGTGTTTTTAGAGGTTTTTTTTACCGCCTTTATTTTTGAATTTTGAAATTTTCCCATCGTTATATGTGAGATTTTGAACACCCCGTGTGGCTGAGGACTTCTGCGACCTTTTTAAGTCCCTTTGGAGAATCCTACCTACCTCCTTTAGAAAGTCAGTGGACCATCTGCTCGGGTATTACCAAGTCTGCCCAGAGGCTACGATCTGTTCGGATAGGAGAGGATTTCCAAAGCCGTACTAGCTGTTTGAGAACAAAGAGCTAAGTTTGCACGTTTCCTTTTTTTATTTGTAAATTTTGTCTGCGTTTAAAAATTGTTTTTAGTAAATAGCCAACCCCGATCACTTTTTAATTTTTTTATTCAACGGTACTGTAATTTTTTATGTTATACCAAGGATCGGAGGGTATCATTTAGTTCAGAAAAATAGTTAACTTTAATATTCAGATAGCTTATTTTTTTCTTTAACGACTTCAAAATATATTTAAAACATCAACCGATTAAATATCGGGCTGTAATATACAGGGTGGTTCATTCACCACTAGTATAATCAAGACAAATATTTAGTTTTATTTTAATAGTTTTTTTGTACTGTAAAACTTTTCTTAAAATTAACTTTTAGCCTAAGAATTTTCTTCATACAACGTGTGTAAACTGATTGCGTTGGCCAAAGCGTTCGGTGTTCGAATCCTACCGTAGGATTTTCTGTTATAGTTTTACAATATTTCATTCTTATTTTCTTTGTCGTTATTAAAGTTTACTGATACAGAGTATCATATTTATTTTCTTGAATTTTACGTCATATTTTATTCTTTTTTTGACACTCGTTACTAACGTTTACTGATAGAGAGTATCAGATTTATTATTTGAATTTTTTTGTCAATAATACCAACATTTTTTTTATTAACCATTTTATTAATAAAAGTTTAACTGTTTTATCTGTGAATTCATTCTTTTTTTTTCTTTCGTGTATGAGTTTTTTTGCAAACCGTTTTACCCCTCGACTTTTATTTAAAATCTTGGATTCCTGCTTATCAGGGGGCATGACAGGGTAAGTAATTCCTAAGCAGGTGGCGCCAAAATTTATTTCCATCTTGGGTTTGTATTTCGATCAACCCACTCCCTCGCCGACGAGCCGGCTGGCACCCTGCATGATTGCCGATTATCCACCTATTTCTTCGAAGGTTGTAAAACGGAGGTGCATCACCTTTTGTCTTTTTATTTTGAGTTCTTGCCTCGCGATTTTTTTAAGGTACTCGACCCGTCACTTTCGGTGCCGGAAATGTAGGTAACAATTATTCTAACATAAATATGGATAATAGCGCGGCCCAGAAATCAAGAGAAGCGCCTAGCATCAACGGTGCAAAGCTGTCAAGGGCGCCCGACGGCGTCACACCGGCAAGAACGGCAGACGGCGTCAAGTGAGCAAGAACACCAGACGGCGTCAAGCTGACAAAAACGTCAGGCACCGACTAGCCAGCAAGAATGTCAGATGGCGTAATGCCGGCAAGAAAGCTAGACGGCGCGGCGCGGCGTTAAGTCGACAAGGACGTCCGATGGGCGCTAGAAGACGCTTTTAGCATTTACGCTTTTAATTTGGAATCTTCCGTTATAATAATATGTATAAAGATACTTATTGTTATATACTTCCTGCATTTCTACATTTCCTTTAAATGGTCACGTAAAATATTAACTTTTGGTGTTGAATTCTTTGAATTAAAGTTGTAAAAGAAAATTTCTACCAAACTGCAAAACACTGAACATTCTGGAGGAAACTTCAGAATGAATAAATAAATTTTCTTGAATCGAAAATCTGGAGCTCTACATTTTTTAAATTATATCGAATGCCGTCGAAGTATACCCCAATGTAAATATTTAGTATATCTGTCTACACAACATAATATGCAAATGGTTGAACACAACCATTCAAAAACGTTTTCTTCACTTTTCGGAACAATTTCCTTAAAAACTGTTGGTGAGTTAATAACATTCTTTTTCCGCATTGTAGAAAAATAATATAGAAAATGATTTACCGTATATTTTAAGAATTCACCAGATTTAGGAAAAAACAAAAAGAAGTTGATAAAGGATAGGAAAAATCTGATCGCTAACTTCGAATTTTGATAAAAACTTGACCGCCACAAATATAAAATCGGTTTAAAGGAAAAGAAGAAAAGAATCAGTGAAATCTGCCAACTAGATTTACAGAAGACGATATTTCAAGATTGCAATGTTTTAACGATCTTAACAATGCTCTATAGTCCAATACTTTCTTAAAAAACGTTTTTTTTGCAAGAAATATATAAAAAAAAAACAAAAAAAAAAGAAAGAGAAAACTCATGCAAAATTGTAGTGACGCAGGTACTTGCTAGCTACTTTAACTTTGGAAGGCTTGTATTTACTTGTTTATAATATTTTATTTATTGATCGGATAAATGATAAATGTGTGTCCAGTAAATTACCTGTAACTTTTAAACCAGTAATATCAATTGACCTTTTGCACAATTTTATAATTGTAACTTTAAACAGGCTTTAAAATTTCGTAAAAATTAAGATTCTTTTTTCATAAAACGAATTCCACCTTCAAAGTATCCCAGTTATGTGAAATGTGCTTTGAGTGCGTTAATTTTTGTGAGCGACATTCCATAATACCTTTTGTGTAAGAAACATTTTTTATTATGACCTTATTTTTTAAATTAAAATTAAGCTTGGAATTCTGAGAGGCGAAATCCGAGAATTTTAAAAGTGCCTTAATGAAGGTTACGCGTTTTATGCGATTTCCCTCGGGTGGCTTTCCTCCATTGTTCACCCCCGGCCTGCGTGTATGTGTTGTACGTGCCGCTTTTATCGAGATCGCTTGCGAAAATTTATGCAAGCGATGGTGTAAGCGACGAAGTGCGGATTTAATTCCACTTTCGGCGGAAACAGACGCTTTAATTATTCGGCAAAGACCGTCGACAGTACGGCGGGGACAACGGGACACCTCCTCCGCAACAATAACAATAATCGTAATAATAATAATGATAATATAACGTACCGCAAGCAGAAACGTTAACTGTGGATGCGGTAATTCATCACGGGCACAAAAGCGCCACATTCTGGGCCTCAATGTAAATACACTCACGTTTACGTGAATAATGTGTTAAGTTGTTGACTCATTTATATTAATTGTTTTAATTGTTTTAAGGGATTCCGCGTGCGTTCACGACCGTCGCGAATATCCTCTCTTTTCTCGCATCGGGCCGAAATTAAACAGACCCTCGTCGGACGAAACAATAAGTAACTGCCCCGCTTAAAAATAGCAGGCCCGCTTACATTCATTCCCCTGTAAACATACTTGGGGTGAACAGGAAGGAACTGGAACAAAGACAAGTGTAGATGGACACGCTTAGCAGTTACGAATAATAACGGAGAAGAGTGCAGGCTCGACCGCGAATTTTGGACCGTGGAAATTGGACGACAAAACAAAAGATGTAACCTCAGGTCGCTACTGTGCTGTAAACACGAAATTTCAAGAGGCGTAAGGGTATTGTCGGTTTCAATTTTAGAGATTGTTTGAGTATAATAACGTTTTACCTCGGTATGAATTTCTCAAAACTTTTCTTCTTCAACCTCTTTGGTTGGCGCACCTGGAACCTTATTTTCTAACTCAAAGGAATAGGAATCATTTAATGTCTTAAATTGCTTTCCTACAAAACACTCATTTCTAACGTATTGCTGTGGCAACCCACATTACCGCGAGGTGATTTTGTTGTTGCATATTTGATTTCCTTTAAAACTGCTGAATCATTGTATGAGAATTTGTCATAATAATTGTTTATTTTTGTATTATTTTAGTTAAGAGTTATTGTATAATTTATTTAATTTAGTGTTATGTTTTTTTTATTAATTTATTCATTAGTTGTTAGCGTTCGCTAGTTTGACTTCAACGCTATCTGTTAGACTTTGTCGGTGAATTGTACGACTGCGTTGTAGCAGCGTTTTCTCAAGCGTTGATGGTAGACGTTAGCGTGAGTATGTATTTTAAATCTTGCTGCATTTTGTTATTATCGATATCGTAATTTAATTCGTATTATTTGCCTTTTATTCTTCATCAAGGATTGCTTATAATAATTGTTATTATATTGATGTGTGCACATTAAAGATTAAGATAATTTTATTTTGTGCAGGAAGATAGGTTTTAATTTTTTTTCATTATGTTTTAAGAGTTATTTTCGTTTTTCTAATTTATGTTTCGTTTTTAATTATAATCCCTCGTTGGGTGAAGAAGCTTGTGCTGCATTTAGATTTTTTCTTTTTTTTTGACCTAAATTTGTCACGCTTAATTTAGTTTGTATAATTTGAACCACGTGAATTTTCTGAAAAATTATTGGATTTGTATAGAATAGCATTGTCTATTAATTTAGAATCCGTGAAGTTTTTAAATTTAACAGACCTAGTCACGGTTTTTTTTCTGCAAATGTGTAATTACTTTCTTTTTAAATAATAATTTGATGTTCATAGATCATTAGGTTAAAAATTTGTTTTTATTTAAATTAACCTTTAATTTTTTTTTGGGGTAATAAGAGTCGATTTATTCACGTCACATTTTACTTTTCGTGGTTAGATTCAAGTTTTATTCGCGAAGGGATAATCTGAGTTTAATTGTTTTTTGCGCTTTTAAGATTTTATCGTTAGCTAGCTAATTTAATTTTTCTTTTTTGATATTCATTTTGCGTTTTACAATTCAGTCAGTACACAGCAGTATTTTACCGTATATTTCTCATATAGTTACCCATTCAGGTAAAAAAACAATAATGTTATTTCGCATATTGTTGCTTAATTTCAAATTCTAAATATTGCAAGCTTTAGTTTCATAATGGTATAATCTTTCATTCTGTAGTACAAAAATTGAATTACATTGATCAATTATTAAGAAATTTTTTAATTAGTTGTTTCGCACAATGTCAAAAGTGACATACAAGATCGTTCTTTTTTGTCGCCGTACATCTTTATTTTTCGTATTTTTCAAGTGTTTAAATCGTCTAATTCTTATATCCAATCTACCGCATCACGCAATTAATTATTTTAGTTTCATTTTAAACATAATTTCGGTCTAATGCATTCTAAAATTGTATACAAGCAGATCTGATCGACGTGATTATCGCATGATTGTCGCAGATGCACCTAGGGATTACGCGCTGTTCGGCGAACTATATATGCGACCGCACACCGTTTCGCAAAAATCATTCAGACTGCTGCCTCGATTCGCATAACTTCGATGTACCACGATTGATTTTTCAACAACACTTCTTCCACACTAATTGCCTGCTGGCATAGCACCATTAAGGGTGCGATCACCTGAGAACCTTCTTTACGATATTTGGATATTTCTGGCGGTCTTTTTTTTATCGTCAAGATACGTACTTTGTACGAATTGCTGTTGTTGTGTCATCGGTTGTCGTCACGAAGCAACCCTGGCCGTTTGCTTCCATTCTCCTCTCGCCATAAACCTATATCATCTCAGTCTAACATCGATGTAAATTTATGTAAGTTTGTTTAAGTTTTTTTTATTTACTTAAAACAAACTATAATTTATAATTCTCTTTTCATTTTTTTTGCGTTTGGCACTTTTGTTTTCAGTTTTTTTTTTGTGTTTATTAATAACTTCAATTAAATTTATAATTTCGGTATAGTAATTACGGTTTGTACCTTACATATTCGATCGAATAGATAGTATGTAGATAGCTTATAGATAGATAAGGGAAACGTCACTCTCCGCAATCTTTTTTAAATTTTAATTCACATTTAAATTCAACGTTTTAGTAAGAATTACTTTTTTTTAAGATAATTTAATCTAGTATTTCTTAGTTTTTTTATATTCGAAACCGTTCATAACTTTTTTTAAATTTAAATCGTGTTGAATTTATCAATATATTGATATTATATTTTAAAATCTCAATTCTTCAATCTTATTTAAACGTGACCAACTTTTTTTTTTGTGTATTAAAAGTAACCTCAAAATTATTTCACTAAATTAAATTAATCGATCGCAAATACCACTTCCTTTCTTTCTCTACTGGTTATTGGTTATTTTGGATTATAACCGAAGAACTAGACGACATCGACGAATGAGGTAAAGCTCCACATTAAAAGAGAAATCCAGTGGCGTCCAAACATAACATCCACCAACTCAGACGCTTTACTGGCCTGCAACGACCTAGCGGTTTTCACCGTCGTCGGTCGCATCGAGGAAAATAAAATCAAATAAGGAAACTTATTTTATTTGTCCCTCCTTCCCCCTCCTCTGGTACATTTTTTTTTTTTTTTTGTTTATTTATTTGTTAATAATAATTTTTTTTTGAGTCTCACGCTTGAAGCTTGTTACATCGTCCTGAAAAAACCAAACACGTAAGGTTTGGTAAGTTTAAAAATTTACACCTCTAATTTATTGGATAAGTGAATGCAAACAATAAGTCAGTTCATCCACAACCGATTCAACAGTTCGAATATCATTCTGCATTCTATCAGGTAAGACTTCATGTTTATGTTGTCAACCTAATTGTAACAACGGCAGCCAACTACTCAACTACCACTGAAATATTAAATATAAAAACTAAATACATTTCATATCAAAAATGACAGTTTTTTAACAGTTATTTACATTAGAGTGCAGTAGGTGTCATTTACAGCGCGAGAATCTAGTTTCAGGCACGAGTCGAAGGCGAATATATCAAATGAATTTTTTGGCAGACTGCTTTGATCTTCGCTGTCTGCTGTTTCTTCAGCTTGCATTAATTAGGCACGAATAAAATTTGTGTTAGTTGTGGTTAACTAATAATTATCAGCGTTCACCCACTAAGTACATAGTTCGAAATAAGTCAGCAGGCTCATTATTTTACTTGGAAATTTTCAAAATAAGTTTGCTGTGTTTATATTAAAACCATTTTTATATTTTTGTGAAAAATAAAAAGGCTATGTAATTGAGTTTTTATTTGTTATTGACAACAAACTAACAATAAGTTTGTTATGTTATGAACGTCACTACAATATCTTGTTCATTTCTTTTTTTGAAATATTGTTTGGCAGCTTTTCTCCTTCGTTTTTTTTTTATTAGGAATAACAAATAAAATGTCTGATTCAGAAAGTTTGAATTGAATTTAACATCTGACGATTTGTTGCAGAAAGTCTAAATTCGGAATTGTTGCCTGAGAAATCAAAACTCAATTAAATAATTTTAAGAAATGGTATGAGACAAAATCAATTAGATCTTATTCCGAAAGTGTTTTGCTGAAATACTTTAACTAGTTTATAATGACAAAAAATTACTTTGGGTAATATATTCAACGCTCAAGTCATGTTTAAAAGTATTTGAAAATTTGTACATTTCGGAACATGTTAAATTAATTGCCCCTTTTGAAATATTTTATCTACTGCGTTTATGCAAACCAATTTCTTCTTATAAAAGTAAGAAAAAGCTTTTTTAATTTCACATATTCTTTAATAAACTATATTTCATTGTAGACAGCCTTAATAATAGGTGATGCCGGTGCCTGTCGCAACAACGAGCTGTGTAATTTAAAAATTGAAAACGTCAATATTAAAGGTGACGTTATATTAGTAGATTTACATTAAAAACCAACATTTATTTGTCGATCATTTCATATTACTAAACCAGATTGGTTTGAAATTGTAAAAAAAAATATGTTAAGGTCCAGTTAAGCTTGTCTGAAAATCGAAAAAAAAAACGTACGATGTATGAATTTGCCAGTTAGTCTCAATACTATCGGAGCGACTCCAGCTAAAATGGTCAAATTTTTGGAACTTGACCGTTCTATGGACTACACAGGACATTGATTCCGGAGAACTTCTACCACCTTGTTATAACTAAAGGCGGACACCTCCTTGACTTAAACAAGCATGATGGTTGGAAGTCCTCTACTGTGACAGAAGGCTATGTAGAACAATCATTGAAGAGAAAGATTGAACTAGCTAATATCATTACCCTCAATCGGTCCCTTCACACCTTCACCCCTTAAGGGACCATCCAAAAAGAAGGCTGAAGAACTACTGTAGCTTAGTAGGAATAATCTTCGTATGGTAACAGGTCTTCTATCATAACACTGTACACTGAAAGGACACCTACAGAAAATTGGGATAAACACTGAAGAGACCCACTACAGACTGTGTAATGAGAGGATAAACGCTTACCACATTCTGTATGAATGCGAGGTTTTGACGCAAGAAGACAGGTAATTTTTGGCAAGCCAAAAATAAACGCAGAGAATTACTTTGATCAATCTGTACAGATTAGTGCAGTATACTAGGATCCTAGAATACCTGGCATAATTTAATGGGTAAAAGAAATGGAAGATCAAATACAAAAAGCCAAGGGGCCGCGGTGTTGCAGGAGACTCCAATGCAGACGGCTCCCACAACTAAAAAATCGCAATCTAATGCATTTCCATCAACTACAACCACTAGTAGCACAGAAATATCTGGACTATCTTCTAAAGTAGAACACTACAACATTACTGTGAACGTCTACAATAGTTGTACCTCTAATAGATAAAATGATGCATTGGGTGAATGCAAAAACACCTTGTATTAGACGGTTATGTGCTACATGGGTAGTGTTGGGATGAACGTAATTTTTTCTACAATCAATTAATCAATGCACCTTCTATCAGCTATAATAATCATTTAATATAGTGTATTATGCGGAGAAGGTTAAACTAAATCTATTAAATAACGATACTTTCATAGGCGCGGTCAACGTATCTGATTTTCTGTGATCTAGAAGTTGGAAAAGTGATACCGTTTCCTGTACGAAAGGAAAGAATATAAATAGTAGTAATTTTAGACTGGCAGGGCGCCAGATGGCTAACGTATAAAAACTCTTCCGGAAAATTGTACTTCATTAAAATGGAAAATGTTTCAGTAAATTAGGTGTCTACCGAAAAAGAAAAATATTTTCGCCCGGGAACATACAATCTGTTTAATCATGGTTTTAATGACAAACATTTTATACTTCATAAATTGTGGTGTTATATCATGGCGGAAACGCGAATAAGCAAGGATGTATTTGAAACACTGGGAAAAATCGCGCAATGTTACTGTGGAAGTTATACTACTAAAAACGAGTAATTAAAACTTCCCTTTTCGTAATTTCATGTTAAAATATTAATTTTCACGTTAACGATGTATTTATTTCTTTACGGGTAAAATTACGATAGTAAATTCATTTTAAATTTTCCCAAATTCACCGAATTTGCGTTTTTTAAGAGACATTTTTGCTAAGCAGAATGTGCAATTTTACTAAAGACGCACAGCACACGCGCATAGCTTGATTAATTAACTCCTGTCTTTTTAGTTTCTGAGCGATGAAGAGTAGCTTATGTCTATTGTCGCGTAGATCGGCAAGTACCACTGCATTTGCCGATTTATTCTACTAAACTGTCAAGGAAAAATATTTCGTATTATGTCATTCATACTTTCATAAATTTATTTAAAATGTCCGCGTGTTGCTCATATAGAAGGAACATAATTTCTTTAAATTACTGCACGAACTTTATTTTTGTGTATCTTCAAGTTACACGTCATTATTGAAAAATATTTAGTTAATGAAAGTATATTAAAGTGTTATAAAAACACTAAAGCAACTCTACAGCTTGTTTTTTGGATTCAATTTGAAATAGTCGGCTAGAGAAAAGTACACGTTAGAGATAATACAAAGACACCTAATGCAGATATACTCTAGACGCCCATCTAGATAAGGCTATCTTATCTAATGCTTTGTGGGACATCATCAATATAACGCGCAACTCTCATACTGCCTCGAATAAAGAAAAGTGGAGATCGGCTACCATAGACAATAGCCCCACAAACCATTATTCCAACAGCCCTGTGTACATGTCTCTCAACAGTAAACCCAATACCACGTATCATCCTACGGCCATCCTGCATACCTAGACAAAATCGCGATTCATCGCTGAGGACGACATTATGCCATTCTGTTTCCCAATACTGCCGTTTTCTGCACCAGGTCAAACTTTGACGACACTAGTCTGATGCAGTCAAAGGAAGCACTAATCGTGGACAGTATAAAAAAAAGTCCGAAAGGCCCGAATGCAGATATATAGTGTACGCACAGTAACAGATTCAGCGCCGCGTTATTGAATGGTTAAACTATATATAACTTAATGATTCATACTTAATGATTCATACTTAATGATCTTAACTTAATCATTCTTATGAAGAATTTTTGTATCACGTGTATTTGGTTGCATGGGACATTTCGATGCGGCCGTTTCGACGCCGCGCCGGGAAGTTTTGACGCCAGATGCACTAACAGTTGAATTTGATTTGAACGTATGATACAGATTTTTAAATTTTTTGAAATTTTTTTTTTTTTATACATTAGAAGAGGCAAGAGGGGAGAGGGAATAATTTTTTGTAAATAATTTTTTGACATTGGATGAGGTGATAGGGGGGAGGGTAATGGTTTTTTATTTTTTTCTTTTTTTCGACACATTGAAAGACAGGATGGATTGGAAATGTTCCAAATCATATTTTTTTAAATGATATTTTTTTCTTGTTTTTTTTTAATATCGAAAGGGGGCATTAAAAAAAGTTTTTCAAATATTTCTTTTTAGAAAGGGTGGTGCGAAGGGAGGGGATTAGTTTTTTTAAAGGGATAATTTTTCTCTTTTTTAGAAACATTAGAAATGTTTCAAAACATTGGAAGGAGCGAGAGGAGAGAGGGAACTGTTTTTTAATGGACTATTTTTTTTCTTCTTTCAAACATAGAAAAGAAGATCACGATCGGAAATATTTCAAATATATATAATATTTTAACTTGAAAGGGGAAGGGAGGGGATAAGAGTTTTTCAATGATATTTTTTTTCACCTTTTAACAACGGGAGAGGAGCAATAAAATTGTTTTAAATATTTTTTAATATAGAAAGGTGGAGGGAAGAGTAATAGTAAGTATAGTTTTTTAAATATTTTTATTTATTTGAAACATGAAGAGAGAGGACGCGTTAAAAAATGTTCAAATCATAAACATTGTCATTAAAAAAATAATGCCCCTTCCCCTCCACCTTCAATATTAAAAAAAATATATAATATTGCAAAATTTAATATGCATTCTGGCTCTCAGATGTTTCAACACAAGAAAAAAATATCAGGTAAAAAACTAATTTCTTCCCCTCTCACCGTTCAATGTTAAAAAAAAGATGAATTGAAACATTTCTAATGCATCCTCTCTCTCGATATTTCTCAAAAATGAAAACAATTTGCATTTAAAAAGCCAATCCCCTCCCCTTCTCACCCCTTCCATTATTAAACAAAAATGAATTGAATTATTTATAATGCATTCTTTCTCCCGATGTTTCAAAAACAAAGAAAAAAGAATATCACGAAAAACTAATTCCTTCCCCCTCTCGCCCCGTACAATGTTAGAAAAATGTGATTTGAAACGTTTTTAATGTATCCTCTCTGAATGTTTAAAAAAAGCAAAAAAAAATTCTCTTCCTCCTTCCTGTTAAAAGATATGATTTGAAACATTCCGATTATCTCTCATGTTTCGCAAAAAAGAAAATTATCAATTAAAACAGTCACTCCCCTCCCTCTTCACTCCCTTCCAACCCAAAAAACATCTCTGCATCATATATTTAAATCAAATTCAACTGGTATTGCATCTGGCGTCAAAACGTTCAGTCGTCGAAACGGTCGCATCGAAACGTCCTAGAACCTACATCGAGGAAAAACACCAGATAAAATATTTTTTTCTCTTATTGTAGATAAGATGTAATCTGAAAAAGTTTTTTTTATCCTTAAAACAATTTTCTATTCATTGAAGCTCACGACTCCACTTTTCATCACATCTCATTATTTTACTTAAGCAAGGCTATGTTTATAGGCAGAAAAAAGGATGGTATCGAATCAACAATAAATCCGAAAAAAAATGTTTGCATATGTAGTTTCAACCAATACAACATGGATCAAAAAATTCTCCATAAAAAGATCTTCAAAGTTATATCCATAGTTTAAAAGACCATTCAAATAAGCGGCCGCATGAAACGGCGGCGATGAAACGGTGGCGCTGAAACGTACTAGACCCTTGTAGAGACGCTGTGTGGTATGCTTCGTTCTTCGCGGTTCTCTACCTTCTTCTGTCCCACACCAATTTCGTACAAACCAATATCTCGATGGGCAACAATTCTACCCCTGTTAATGTCACTAACATGGTGATAATTTTGACGTCTTAGAGCTCTAGGCATTTTGTTACGCTTAACACTCGTAGATTGACACGGAATAACTAAACATTTCTATACTAGTCAGCTCTCATGAGCAGGTTTCTTCAATACAATTTTAATATGTTCAATTACTTCACTGAGTTCACTGTATTGTTATATTCAAATTTGACAATTGAAACATGTTGCAAATATAATAAAATGATTGAGTAGAGCAGTTAGTTATTGTTACTATTCAATTTCCAAATACTTGTTTACCTAGATTTAAATTCCACTTAACTTAAGCAAATTTTGATATTATCGAAGAATGCTTTTTCAGCACACGTTTTGACGTGGCGTTCCTTTTTTTTTGGTTTCTTGAGAACAAACCATCTTCCTCATACAGAAACATATTTTATTACGCTTTAAGAAAACTAGTTTTTATTATCATATTTATTTAACTACTAATTTTGTAGCAAACTACAAAGTAATAAATATAAATGTTTGGATATAAGTAGAGTTGGGCAAATTTTCCGGCGCGGCAGGAACGTATTCAGAACGTGCGCTCCAACTCATGTACTCCAATAAACCAGATGAACCGCAGAGTTGCAAGTCAGTAACAACAGTTCCTGTTTTTCTTATAAAATGTAATTTTTTTTTATTTTATCTAAATATGTTGTAGTATAAAATGCGAATGTATAGCAAGGTGGCCTGTTTGTTCGCCCGTTTTGTCCGATTTTGTCTCCAAGGAAAATTTGCACACTCTATTAATATTGACTTATGTTTTAAAAAATACAACATCTAAATTACAAAACCAAACGATTGAATCGCTTTATTATATTACATTATTTGAGGGCCGCGTCGCAATATAAGTTTGCAGTGATAATTATGCCCAATCCAAGATATTAAAATTCTGTCTTCTTAATCGTGGTAAGAGTATTACAACATAATATTTACCTGTAATATACTAATAAGGTGAAATTACATGGTAAATTTTATTTCAATTAAAGTAATTTTACACCTTGCCAGTGTAAGAACACACCGCAATACTTCAGTTTAACGTGAATTATTACATCCAGTAGTAAATTTGTGTATAAAAAGAACGATAATAGGAATGTCATACATTTTAAGCGGAAATTTTTTCTTAGTGAATATAAAAGAAATTCCTACATTCGTATCCAGGTTATTGCTTGCATAGAGATCCCTTTAAAATTTGATGGTTGCTAATAATAAAGGTTGTTATATCTTAATTCCTTTGTATTTTCAGTTTAGCGCAAACGCATATGTACTTTTTAATGTAGAGTAAAATATCTTATTAGTATGAAAGAGAATAAAACTAACAAAAACCCACTTAAGAACATACTATCAAAGCTTACACATAAGCGACAACACTGATTTCCCGTTGTTTCCAATGTGAGTTGGAAGTGAGAAGCTAAAGAAAATATTAATTTTCTCAAACAGATCTTAATGCTTGCAGTATTATTGCCAGTTCCAAATGTTTCTTTGCAATTTTACAAAAAAAAAAAATATAACGCCCAAAGCTCATAACAGTGTTTTTCCAAGACAACCCTTTTTACTTGTTTATCTTCTTCTTGGCAATACACGTTCTTTTCCCATTTCTAACTGTATTATCTTTTAATCAGAAATATAACGCCTGAGAACGTAAAAATACACAGAATATTATATTAAATGGAAAGCTGGTGTCGTTTCTTATTTAAGTGGGGAAGCATGCAGGTATTAGAAACGTCAGTTGATAAATTCTCGAATTTAGTAAAGCATATACCTACATTACTGTTTCTGCCGACAAATAAGCGTTAAGGTTTCAAAATCGGATAATTGTTTAAAATGACCACAATCATCCACACAATTATAGTCGCGTCTACCTAACAACGACACAATTTACCTGCAGCTAATTGCACGTAATGTAGTGCCTTGGGAAAGCTCTATTCTACCGAGCAGACAAGCGGTTGAGCAAAAAATCGTTAGAAGAAGACCGATTAATTCGCAGGTAGGAAAAATACTGGAATGTTTTGAATTGTTTCAGCAAGGTAAATGAAACCATGAATTATATGAATTGTTTCACTCTGTTGGAAACATTTAAGCAGTTGCTTTAAAAGAAAATTTAGAACTTGATGAAGGCTTTTCGGTGTGTTCAACATATTAATCATAGATCGAATAAGCTGATAATTAATTTGACTACAGAGACAGGAGTTTATAGTGAGGTAAACAATACAATAGCCGCCATTTTACTGGAAAAATATGCAATTGCCTTTTAAGTAGGGCTATGCCCACTATTTCATTATGCAACAGAAATCATCAGAGAGCTTTTAAAGACAAGAGATCCGAATTGCAACAGGCGATACTGAAGATTTCATTAAACCCCGAGTGCAATCTTGATTCGTTTGAGAATGGAGCCGAAAACGGAATAGCCTGACAGACCCCAAAAAAATACTTTACTGTGGGTATCGAAATATCTAGGAATCGAAAGAACGTCAAAGCCAATAGGTTAGCAAGAAAGACTGGGGAATTATAGTATGAATCATTTATTTATGAAAAGCTAAATAATTACAAATCATCCTAACCCCGTGCCCACCTAAAGCTACTATACGAGGCTACATTTTCTAAGTGCTATATGGATTCCATAATAATTGAAATATTCCTACTCTAACTAAATAGTTTCTCTATGATTGTTAATAACAAAAATATAATAGAATAGCCTCGTAATTATGTGAATACTACGTAACGGGACACTGCGCACTAAACGAAAACCTACAGAAAATTGAGATCAGTGCTAAAGGTATCAATTGTAAACTGTGTAATAGGAACATCATGTACGAATGCCAGGTTCTGGGTGCAGAAAAGCAAACAATTACTGATAATGAACCCAGAAGTTACAGGCCTGTTTCAGACGAGGCCCTTGGTTGATTCCACTATTTCACGAAGGCTTTTGGTTCCCCCCGGAGAAACATACTGCAAACCTTTTCCCACGGAGTCAACTGTCCGCTTAGGTGCTTCAACGGTTTCAATGAAACAATCAACTAGTTAACGAGTAAACCAGGCAACTTAGTTGAATGAACTAAACCGCCTCGTCTGAAATAGGCCTTAGCCAACCGTATTATCTCAGTAGGTTTTGCGAAAAATGAGTTACTAAAATATGAATCTAATGAAAGAATGTCATAAAACTTTTGGCCTCGTCAACTGTAAACACTGCAGCAATGTTAAACAACTGCAGCAGGTTCGTTCTATCGGGTACAGATGAATTGCCTCCCGAGATAAGGAACAACTATTAACAACACTAGTTTACAAATGAAATTTTTTCTCATGTACATTTGATGAGAGATAAATTTCCGTATGTATTTTCTTCAGCTGAATTAAAATCAAAGTAAATTTTTTTTATGGAAAAGTTTTGGAGATATTGTAATTTTTTTATTTTTCGACCTTTTTTCACTTGACAAATCATATCTCGAGCTAGAAATGCAATTGGTTCGTTCTTGCTACCCAAATGCAAAGTATTAAATGACGAACAAATATGTATAACGGATCTTGGATGGGTATAGCGGTTCAAAATATATCCATGAAAATAGGGCACATTTTAAAAAAATCATATTTTCAGTGATTCTGTGACGACAGAAAAGTACAAAATCGTTAAAAAAACGTCTGGTTCTGTTCATGTACGTAAAGATGATACTTCTACGTAAGAACTAAGACCAACCAGAAGAAATCGACCGAAAAATGACAAAGTATAGCAATTGAGTGCATAATCCCAATGTATTTTCGGAATATTTTATTTTTTTTCGACAATATTATGGGTGTAAACGCTTGCAATACATTCTTACATTTTTGTGTGTTAGAAAATAGTTTGTGGCTTTAGGCTTTGTCGTTGGTTTGCTTTTGGGATCCATTTCTCTAGTGAGAAACCATACATAGTCTCCAACATGCTTCATCCAAAACCTTGATAGCGCGCTCAATGGTCTAATTTGTTGGTGAAATCTGCTCGCCGTGTTCGCACTTACGTCACCAAGATTGTCCCGGAAAGAATTCAAATGCGAATGCAAGAATGGATTTTCAGAGACATATTTACCATCTGTAAAATAATAATGGTAAAAAAATACAATAAAAACACGCAAGAATGAAATTATAATATATGGCATTCGTACCATCTTGTTGTAGTTCTTCAGCAAATCGGTATATTTCCTCGTAGTTAGGGCTTTATTGTTCCCAAGAAAAATGGTAACAACCCGCGAAATGAATTCAGGCTCTTGTTCAACGAGTGTTAAAGATTTTGAAAATCTGTACTTTTTACATTTCTTTACGTGTGGACATCGAAGACAGCTTTCCTTGATTTTTGCTAAAAAAAGCTGGGAAAAAGGTTTTTCAAATAGGAAAATACTTGGCCTTCTTGTCTAGGCCCTTCACAAAATTTTAAATGAGGCCAAGTTTAATGTGCACGCTGGAAGGAATTATATTTTCCTTTTTGACAAGAGGCACGTATTAAATATTGTCTTTGCCCACTGTGACGTTCTCCTTTCTGGCCAGTCTTTCCTTCTAAATGAGTTCACGACACGACAATCCAGAGGCAAAGAAGCAGCAATATTTGTATATCCACCCTGCATCACACAACATGCCCGACACTGAGATCGGAAATATTTCCTTTGTGATGCTCATATTGAATGTAATTTAGCAAAACTGACCATTGTGGCGTATGATTCTTTAGTGTTGAATGGCATGAGGCGATGGGAATAGAAGGTTTTTCATTTCCAATATGCAGTAGGACTGCTTTCAAACTCTCCTTACGACCTCAAGAACAAGCCCACTCATTTGGATCATAAAGCTTCTCCGAGTTGCTCAAACAATGCAGGAATATCGTTGGCAGACGCAACTGTCGTTTTCCTTCTTAAAATATTGTGCGTAAGGTTTATCAAGGTTTCTGTAAATGTTCCATTTACTCCCCGGAAGCCAAATATTCCGAAGCTTAAGGCGAGATCAAGTAACTCGCTTTTTTCCTTTGACAGCTCGAGACTCTCACCAAATCATGGCGTAAAATGTAAGAAAATTAAAGATTAAAAAAATACGTAATTGTAAACAGCAAAAATGTAACAGGATGCGGCGTAAACATTTACGACACTTATGTGTAAAAAAACTATTGCTATCTACCTGTGAAGCCATTTGTGTGTGAATTCACATAAAGGAAAGATAGCAGATATTAATTTTGGTTATGGATAAAGCCGCTAATCCTTTTGTGCCTGTCGTAATGAAATGAAAATAACAAATAATAATTAAGTATAATTTGCGTGTGAACAACTGAAACTCAAAATTGTCGAAAAAAAAAATATTCCGAAAAATATTGGATTTGGATTATTCACGTCAATTGCTTGAACATTCGTCAATTTTCGGTCGATTTTCTTCTGGTTGGTCTTAGTTCTTACGTAAAGTATATCATCTTTACGTACATGAACAGAAACCAGAACGTTTTTTTAACGATTTGTACTTTTCTGTCGGCAAAGAATCACTGTAAAATATGTTTTTTTTAGAAAATGTGCCCTATTTTCATCGATATATTTGAACCGCTTTACCAATCAAAGATCCGATTATACTATTTGTTCGTTCATCTTAATCCTTGCATTTGGGTAACCAGAACGAACCAATGGACATTTCTACTCGGAGATATGATTTGTCAGTGAAAAATGGTCGAGAAAAATAAAAAAATTCAATATCTCAAACCGTCCATAAAACAATTTGAATCTTGATTTTCGAATTCCCAAGCGGAAGAAACATCATGTGGGGATCTATCTCTCATCAAATGTACATTTCCGGTGTAAACACTGTAAACTAATGTTAATCGTTCACAGGCGCAAACTTAACTCACTATTTAGCTATTGATAATACATGTTGTAAACTTAGGCTATCGGTAATAATTACAATAAAACAATAATTGTCGGAACTTACAATTACAAAGGTTTGAAAGACAATTTACCTATTTATAAGACCAATTATTAACACAGACCCATTTTTCCTACTCCTATGAGAAGGCCCAATTTTTCCAACACCCGTTCTTATTGTCCAGGAACCCACACTGGCACTTTTTTTTGTCATTAAACAATAATTTCCTTTAATTTAGGCTATAAAAAATACATTTGCAATTTTTATGGGTTTTAATAGATTGTCGGGTTTTGCGGTCATAGTAGTGATGATTTGATAGGGTTGGACAGCGATCGGAATAACGTTATGAAAACAGTTCCTAGTGTTTCGTAACGGGTAGGATACGAGAGCCGTACGCAAACGCACAACGAAACAGAGACAAAACTATCAATTTCTTTTACAGTATAAAGTTTGTGTACCTGTACGCAAACGATATGTCGTACGTTACAAACGCAGCGATTGAGAAACGGAAACACAACGGTGTTCGTACCGTACTTTATAAAATACGTTATCTCCGTTTAAATCGTTTGTGTAAATAAACGTAATAAGTACATTACGTTTAATGTACCTAGGAAATTTGGGAAATTTCTAGCCATTATACTTTCGTAAAAGAATGCACCTCCTTAGTACTAGCACGATGTTTGTAAATGCCAGCAAACATTTTTTTGTAGTTGTAAATGTGTTCACAAAGTGATTAATTAAATATCTAATCTTATAATTTACTTAATGTTTATTGGATTGATGGAATACAAATGGTACATTCAATCTTACAATACCCTAATAGGGAAGTAGATATTGCCATGAAAAAATAACTGGATAAATAAATAAGGAGGAGTTAATGATGCGTATAATCCTTTATAGTAAATCTTAATTATCCCTGAATCCAAATTTGCAGGGAAATTATATTGACAATTTTAATAACCAATCCGATATTTCCAAACAAATATTATTAAGAAGGAAAGCAAAAAGATCTTTCGGCATTATGGCATAAATTGCATATTTAAGACATAGATTTAATATATAAATACACATTTAAATATAAGAAACAAAACATAGGTAGGTTTAGTAAGTGCTCTATTCTGTACAGACATATATTATGACATTCTTATATATATAACAAGTGTCAGCCAAAAAAAGATGCCGCGACTCTAAGAATAACGTTTTGCGTGTTTTTTTTCGGGACGAATAAGTAAATCAAACGATATGCGAAAGAAATTAATTCGTGGTGGTAAAGTTTCCAAAGAACACGGTGGCAATTTAGATACTAAGAATTCATTTTTGTTTATTTTCTATTACTATTATTAATATTCAATTAAAATATTTATTTTTCTCAAGAATGTTTATTTCTAACATTGTGATTATTTCATTATAACAGAAATGTAAGAAACCAATATAAAATACACTTCTCCATTCTTCTCAGAATATTGTCTGCGGAGCTTTTCAGTCTATTTATCGGGATGAAAGGTAGTAACCGCGCAGTGATTTTATATCCCTTAGTGCATTTTCAATACCTTAACAATCTTTCTCCATCTTTCTATTTCCGGCTTGCTGTTTAAAGCTTTCTATACTCGTCACTTGAATGTGACATCCTTCAATAGACATTCACTTCGGTCTTCCTCCTAACCTTTCTATATCCGAGTTCCACTTAAATGTTTCCTTAACCTAACTTATCAAAATTTCATTATTTACAGAAATTTCAGCAAGCTCTTTCTTGCTACGTATCACTTTCATATTCGCTTTTTTTCAAGTAACAGCTTCAATTCCGTAGACGCAAATTATTTTCGAATAAACAATATGGAATCAGGACAAGAACAAAGTGGCCATCGTACAAGGGAATATTGTGTCACATTCAGGGTTCAAAAAAGATAACAATGTTTAACATGTCCTTGATTGAGCTGTGTAGATAATGATAATTCTCAATAAGTAGTATACATCCCTGACTTTTGAAATAAATTATAGTCTGCTTGATATGGATTCACTATTATTAAAAATAACTATTTACTGTAGATACCTATCAACAAAACCAAATACACGCTGTTGGCAATTAAGGTATATATTTGTAAAGTGCTGACTGAAATTATTAAAGTAGCAGGTAGTACGAACAATGTCGGCGACTAATATAGCTAATTCATAACATTACAAGTAACCAACATCGAGAGCCGAATAGTTCATTTGAAGATGCCTTGCAAAGTTATAAGTGATCAATAGAAATACTGTTATGGAATATATTATGAATTTCGATAATAATAAATGTAATTATTATTTTGTGTGCCGGCAGTACGGCTGAGAAGGAAGGGTGCATCACTGCCAATCTTGCGAGTCAAGCAGCAATATGCGGTACCGATTGTTGGTGGGTTCTTCTTCTCAGCGACTGGGTGTGTTCCGGCACCCCAAGCCAAGGGCCTTCAAGGGCTGTAGTGTTGAGGTATTATTATTATTTTGTGTACATACCTATTTGTAAATCCAGTATATAATATGCGTTAATTAATTTGCATGGTAGCCGTGGTAATTAGGTATATACATTCATCATACGGTAACTATATGATTTTAATATAGTGTCCTTGGTATCGATACTAATTCAAGGGTGAAGATTCAATGTAGCTCGTATGAAATAAATAATTGGGGGTCTATGGAGATAAGGAGGTTGTTGATAAAAAATCCTCTTGAAAAAAAATCATTAATTCAAACTAATGAAATAGTGTTTCCGTAACCTCCTCGAAGTTGAAGAGATATTATGTGTGAATTTTGTATTTACCATTAGGCTGAAAGTGGATATAAGAAACGTCAAGATTTTTCATTAATGGAAAACCTTGACGTTTCTTATATTTCTCTTCGTGTGGATTGCACATATTCTGCTATTTTGAGTATCACAACATACCCTGGATGATTTGAAGGAGATTTTTCCGGGGATTCTCTGATGCTTAGGGCTGTACTTTTCATGTGAATCTTTTTCTGCAACACGTTTGGTTTGTTACTGCGAGGAAATTTCATTTTGAAATACTTCGAGAATTTATTACAATTGTTCTTGTAATTCTGTGTAAATAAGTATTCAGCCTTTCATAAACTTTGAGGTTATGTATTACATTTGTAAATGAAAGTAAATTGAAATTTTATAAACCAAAATATATTGGATAGCAGCTGATTGTTAATTTAATATAACAAGTGTCACCTTGAGCCTTATGCTTTCTAAATGTTTTGATACATTATTACACAAGTTATCTGATTTAGAAGACGCATCACGTGCAGCCTCCTCGTCTACCTAGTTACTACCGGCAAAATAATCTAAATAACTACTCATTGCTTAATAAGAGGGAATTACTAATGCACATGGCCTGCAGTAGTGGATTCTAGGCATATGTGTAAGCGCTTAGCCGTCTAGCGAAGGAGAATCTAACATAGAAAGTTTATGTTGTTAAGTAAAATCTTAGCCCGGCAATCCTTCATAAAATTACAATAATACATATTCTCTTTTGAACAAGTAATAGGATATAATTTTCACGTTTTGTCGTTAATGTAAACTATTCTGCGGCGTTGGTGTTGCAAACAATATTTGTGCTTTCAATAAGTATTTATATACTGGCTACCATTATTGCAATAATTACATAGCATAAGCATTTAACCATTTTTTTAATCTTTTTATTCGACAGGAAATCTTAAAATTACTACAGGTTTACAGGTTTTGTTGGTGAAATTAGTATTTTTAAAGGAAAAAAGTTTGAAAATATATATTGTTAAAAAATATTGGTCAAACGTGACAACTGTTCCGCCCAATAAAAAATTAGAGATTCTGTTTGGGAGCAATAAAGGAATAATTAGCGATTTGACCTTCCCCTCATGCACAATCTGTCTCCGCTGTCAGTTAATTGTGAAATTTTCAGTTGTGATAATGATTTTGATTGAAATGGTGCATACAGTCCGTATTGTTTTTAGAAAGACATTATCCTTAATATCTAGATTTATTGGAAAAGTGTTCTATAATCGTAATATATTATCATCAATAGATGGAAAATTTTGGTCAGAAACTATTTAAAATTAAAGATCTAAATCTAATGTGAATTGTCTGTATAAAATGACCTATTTGATTTTTTTTTTAAATTCTATAACAACAATAGTCTTATAAAACTTACTTTAGCACAAACTATTTTGCTAATACTTAATAATTGCCCAAGGTATTGTAATATCATGCAAATATTAAATAATCATACTAAATGTCACTTAAGCACTAACTTAAAGCCGTTAAGTGATACGTGACATATGTGACACTGGACGAACATAAAAATCTATCAGCCTTTTTTATTGGCCAAAACAGCTGTGACGTCTTAGGGCATAGTTTGAACTTTATCATTTTTTTTAATTAGTTTCACTCACAAATATGAAACCTAAATGTTTAATTATTTTAGGCATTCGCCATCGTATAACACAAAAATGAAGTACAGTAAAGTCGCTTTTTATACAACTTGTTAAAGGACCCGATCCTACTATGCTACTTACGATCATGTTTTTTTACTTTCTGCTTAAATTGGTCCCACTTTTCTCCGAAAATATATTATTGTTATCAATTATATTAATCGCTGGTATTGTACCCATTCCTTGTTTTAAATTAATAAAAGTATCCTTAATTTTTCCGAAATGATTTATTTAATACTTGAAATTATATTCTAACACCAAAAAAAAATATTATCATTTCCGAAGTGTTTATAAATATCTAAAAATTGTGTAAATATTTGAAAAAGCTATACTCGAAATCTGGAAATTGGGAAGTTAAAAAAAATGGGTTGCACTTTATGCTGATGATATTTTTTGCGTGTTTACAATTTCATAGAAATCAAAATTCATTCACATCTAGAATTTGTGAATTAATTCTTGGGTATGAAAGTATTTAGGTCTACTGCATAATACGTCTTTTTTATGGTACAAAAGAAACTTTCTTGGAGGCCTCTTGTAAAGAGACGATTCAATTTTCATCTTTAAGATGTTTATACCACAAGAAAGCTGTCCCTGAAAAGCTAAAAAGCTAAAGAAGAGAAGTTTAAACAACATCAAAACATGCTCTATCGTACAAAAATATAGTGATTTTGGCAGGAATTATAAAAATTATAAAAAAAAACCTTTAAAATTGAAAGAAACAACAAATTTGATAGAATATCACACGAAACAGAATCGAACAAAAAAGTGATCACTTCCTCAAAACAGTCTCAAGAGCACTAAAGGTTTGTGTATCTATGGCATGTAAATGTTAGCGAAACAAGATGAAAATACGAAGTTACCTAACAGACTAACAGCCGTTGCCATTCCAACATCCATTCCTCGTTTTCGGTAGTAAAATTTAACTCCGGTTTTAATGTTAGTTTAAATATCAGGCATTTGACATAATTTCCCTTGATCTTATTTCCCTTAGGTCGATTCGGTTTAGCATACCCTCCCTTTTACCTTTCAAACGGAGGGTATGTATGTATCTACGTACGTCATACATACATAATGTTTGTGAGAATTTCATCCGTTTCTACCAGATGCACTGATAGCATTTCATGAGCTCGCCTGTGCTCCCTTTACATGATCACTTAATATATGTATGAATCGTTCATATGCGAATATAAACATCAAGTTCGTGACCACGAAGAGTTTGTACATTCATTTGTACATACATGTTTCATGCGCTATTTGCTTGGATTGATATTTTTACATATCCTGAATTGAAGGAAATATTTCCATAAAGATATTAAATTATTGTTCAGTATATGGAAAATTAAAACTTTCTTTACTAATTACTTTTACATGTGAAAACAGCCTGACAAGAAGTTTACAGAAATATTGCAGGGTCTTGATTCCTGAACTAAGATTTCCTTTATCGATTAGGTAAATCATATCAGTAATTCCAAAACTCTAATACCCCATAGTCATTTCATTTCATTTACGTCTCTGATTGGTATATCCCAATAATTCTCTGAGTTCATCTCCCAAAGGTGTCAAAAATTAACAGAGGCTGCTGCAATCTCCGTCATTCTATTATGCAGTCTGCAGTGAATAGCTCCAATATTAATCCCAATTTTCCGTAAGTGTCCATAGATAGGATCTCCCAGCGCACAAGGTCTTGTTGGGAAGCCCCTGTGGCACAGATGATACCTATTAACTTAACAGTAATTCTTCAGTCTCTTAACTTCATTACCCTCTTAATAAAAGGTATTTCCATGAGTTTACTTGGTTATTCTCCGCCAATATTCTTTGTGTCGAACCCAACTACTTACATATCACCTTACACAAGCCCATGATCCTTTCCTTCTAATTCATCGGCTTCTTCGTTTACTTCGAACTTTTTAATCTTGAAATTTCTGCTATAGGCATATCATAATCATATGGTCTGATATTTTGGTAATGAAAGAATTGCTCTCCACATATAGATAACATTATTATGCCCAATATTTTTCCTACAATCTAGATTGTCCCCTCAACTTCACTTCTCTTTTTCTCCCTGCATGGGAGTCAGGAAGGTCTAGGAAGCAATCTATTTCTGCTTTAGACATAGCTCGCATAGCTCTTTGTTATTCCTAACTACCCAACCTCCTGTATTTCGCTGAGTTACAGCAGTTTTGTACACCATCCGGCAATGCATAAATGATTATTCGTCTGACTGACCAATACATTTATATTGACAATATTATTTTACCCAATATCTTTCATGCAATCTGAGATACCCCGCTTTTGCTTCCCTCATCCCTCCTAGCATGGGAAGCAGGAAAGTCTAAGGAGCAATCTATTTCTATGCTTTAGAAGCAGTTCTCATTGCTTCTATTATTGCTAACCACTTAACCTTCTGTATTACACTGAATTCATTTACCACAGTTTGCTGTTGCATTTTTGTGCACCATACCGAAAATGCATAAATAAATAATTATTCGTTTGAGTGTGTAAATCCAATATATTTGATTAAACTGTAACTCATGTTTTTCCCGCATGGTTTGGAAGTTTTTCTACGATAGTACATTAAGCTTCATATGTACAACACCTAAATGCAAACGCCATCTCTCATTAAAATATTGGTGTGTAGCAAATAATATATCTACTTTAAAATGTTAGAATATCCGACAGGGTACTCCACAAAAACTCCAGCGTTATTTATAAAAGATATTTCATTCGTATGCTCAAAACGGTTCCTTAATAAAACAAATCCTAGCACATTTTAAGCAAACACAGAAAAACATTATATTTATAAAACAGAAAAAATAACAAAAAAATACATCAAATACGTATGCATTTGCGAATTTGATATCCTACCGGCTTACTTTGGTTAATAAAGTTCGAAACTTTTTAATTACTGTAAATATAATAATGTATATGAACGGTATAACAGAAGTTTATTCTGCCACATTTTAGCTTTTACCCATACCTTGCTGTTTACGTTACTAATCTTCATTACCACTATTTGCTTTTATTTTTAGAATAATTTGTTGAAACTAGGGAAGGAACCAAACAAAATCACAAAAATATTATTTTAATTTGTAATTTTAATATTTAAAATACAAATAAAGCAGCTACGAATACTTTCCCTTTTTGATAACTCCTATAAATATATTATGTGAAATTCTGTTCTTAGCTCGTTTCGGCAAATCACCTACCATACCCAACTGAACGTTTGTGATAGAGGTGCCAGATTGGTCCATTTTGGTCTGGAAGCTTCGCCAATATATTTCAAATAGGCCTTTAAAGGTTTTCGGCTTTTTTACAATGAGATCAAGCTTATTCGTTAGCTCAATATATTCGGTAACACTACACTTTCGATATTGTTGCACATAAAAAATGTAATTCTATAACATCAAACATTTTGATTAAAAAAGGACAAACTTTTGAAACAACAAGCTGTGGAACTGAGGAGGGAGGGGGGGGGAGCTCAGCCGATATAATTCTTAAAATACACACCTATACTTTGTAACTATAGGTTATTCTAATTTACGTTGCTCTAATCTGATTTTCTTTCTTTGTCCTGCCCTGTTTGAAGCAGAATTACTGTTGGACAATGTATAATATTTCAAATTCTTATATTCGGAAATGATTCACGTTCCAGACGAAAATCACAAACATTACAAATATACTAATATACATATTAAAGGTATATGGTTAGGATCGAGTGAAGGAATAGAACCATTGTATATTAAATCTTTTAATTGATATAGGTTGATTTGATTGATTTGATTTATTTAGCCCAATAAATATATAAAGGTATAATGGACAAGTCATATAAAAACAATACACTAATTATAAGTATAACATAAGATAATACACACATATGTAACTATGAATAATCTAAATACAAGAAAATTTAAATAAATAAGTATAAAAATAAATACATAAAAGCCAATTTTAACAATTATTAAGAAAAAACTGAAAATAATACTCTCAGAGATCGCGAAAAAGTCCGCGACCATGCAGTGGTGGAGCAATAATTGACGCAATCGTGTCTTGAACACCTTTAAGGAGTCAATACATTTAAGGGCCCTGGATAAGATATTAAAAAGCCGTAGGTCCACAGGAATGGGACACCTTTGTGACACACGAAGCATGCTTAACGGCAAACGGAAGTTAGGCCCACTCCTCGTGTTATAGGAGTGAAAATCAGAATTTGAGAAAAAGTTGTCCCGATTGACAAAAGTGTGAACCAGGATCTCCAGAATATACGCGGGAGGCAAAGGCAAGACGCTAAATTTCTTAAAGAATAGCCTGCAGAATTCAGTGACGCCGATACCTGCGATACTGCAAACTATGCGCTTTCGTGCGATAAAAACATTATGCGCGTGAGTAGATGAGCACCAGAAGATAATATTCAGGAGAACATTGGCCATAATAAAAAGTTAGAAACATCTCTCCCAACCGCATATTTAAGGTTTCTAATTAGAAACCACGAGGAGTTTAGGATTTTCATAAGCTTGCAGTAGTGCGAATACCAGCCAAGCGACTCGTCCAACTGAACCCTTAGCAAATTAATAGAGCGTTGACATTTCAACAACTCATCGTTCAAACGTATATCCACATTATAATCAGCTCTGGACTGGGGGGTTCGAAAAAACATGAAGAATGTCTTGGAGCATTAATACGGAGTCCATTACAATTAAACCACTGACCGAGCTCCATCAAAAGGGTATTCGCACAGTCACGGACCTGCGCCGCAACAATCCCAGAATTTACAGCAGTAGTATCGTTCGCGTATAAAAACAAACACAAGTTAATAAGTTCGACTATATATAATTAATAAAAGAAGGAAAGTACCGGACCCAGAACCATCCCTGCAGAACAACCAAGGTACGTCGCCAAAGTAGAGGAATAGAAGTATCTGATAGCTCTCTCTCGACTAAAAGATACCAAGAAACATACTGAAACAATCGGACAAATATGACCGAAACCAGTCGACTATCAAACCCCTCACGCCATAACAATAAAGTTTGTCTATGAGAATTTGGTAATCAACACAGTCGCATGCCCGCGTCAAATCACAGATGATACCAGCAGGACATTGACCATAATCCAACATCAACGATTTGAATTATAAATGAATGAAAACGGCCGAATTATCGGTATTCCGTTTTAACTATGCTGCTATCCGAAATTATTATTTTATGAGATGATCAGCAATTATCAAGGGCACACTCAAATATGTAGAAAAGTGGATAAGAGTATTGGTCATAATCGCAACTCATGTGCAAATTTTTTTTTGTGCACTGGAATAATCACCGACATCTCAAGGCTTCAGAAAACCACAAACAAAAGAAGAACTAAGCAGTTGTGTCATTGGTGGAGCAAAACACGAGCAAAACTGAGCACCACATCCAGACCAGCACTAAGACATCGACATTAGAACAATCTAGAACAAGTTAAAGCTCAGCCTCAGAAAAAGAACACCATACAATTAGAATCCCACTAAGAGGAAATGTGCCTTGCTTACTAAATGCAAGACTGGGTGCAATATTTTCAGTAACTACCAAAATCTACACAATAGAGGGAATACACAGTAGTAGTGAGTTATTCAGATGCAATGCAATGTTTAACATACCTTTCCACGTTTATTGGTAAGTTCTGAGATAATCTAAGCTCGATAAGCGTTGCGCATGTATGCCGTTTACAAGACGACGGTGAAATGCATACGAAGAGTATCAGTGTAAGGTTTTTATTCATAAGGGTATCGTTACTTTAAGTGATTTAAAACAGATATATTATTTGACTATACCAATATTTTAGGGAGATATGACTTTCGCATTTAAGTGTACTTAACTCCCATTAGACATAACTGTTGCTACTGTTTTTAAACTTCGTAGACAAATAAAAAAAAAAACTAAAATAGTGAAGTTCCGAACATATCCTGTAAACACATTATGAGCACTTTGCACAGAACTCGTTTATTTAATAAAGCACCTACTTAATTTTGTATTTCTTACCTGTGTATGGTATATGCACTATAGTAAAACATCATATATTTATCCCGAAATGTGTATTAAAGCGTAAAGCTGGAGAAACTGCTCATAACCAAGTATAACTATTAATTTACGACAATACGTCATCAACAGTTGTAGATTAGATGATATGGGTATAGTAAAAATAATAATTAATTGGTTTCGGACAGATTTATGGATGCCTGTCCACAACAGAAGCCTGGTTTCCAGGAATGAGGCTTAGACAACAGGTATTTTGAATGTAAGCAAAGCCGCAGTTGACAAATCAATTTATTTTAGTAATAAATAATAACATCAGTATAATCCGAAAGTGGCACTTTAAGCTCGGAACAAGATAGAAAAGCAAATATTATCTTAAAAACATAATCTTAAGGATTGACTATAATAACTAATTAACAAGAAAACGTTTATCGGTGAGCAATTAATAAGCAAATAATAAGCGCCGCGTTCTTAAATAAATTAATGTTGAAAGTATCTCTATTTTTGAGCAGTAATGTACAAATGTTGCAACGAGGATGAAATGAGTGTTTATCTTTGCAAATAATTCCGGGATAATTTCCCTACAGATGATTTTATAAAGAATCGAAACAAGTTCTGGAATACAATTGAAATTTATAGTGTATCTGAGTATGTTTTATTTACTTAAATACTTCCAATCGACCAATCTTAGGACAATATATCAATAGAATAATAAGCAGTTGTTGGTGAATTTAAACATTCATAAATTAGATTTCAAGGAAACTTTCGGATAACATGAAACCTGTTAAGTATTAATAAGATTAAAAGTTTCTGTACATTAAAAATATAGTTATAAAAGTACCTTTCTTTTAGTATTTGTATTTTTTTGTCGTTTGTTATGGAACTTGAATTTCTAGGAGTAACTTTCTCATACACGATGTGCTTTTTTCTAAATGTTTTTCTTGTGAAAAGTTTGACATTGCTATTCCAAAGGTGAAGAATACCAGAACTCGAAACAATACTTTTTCACATCACTAGTGTTGATTTTGTTTCTTTAGTTTCATGTTCTTGGGAATGTATTCGTCTTTCTATAATCGCTTTTATTTCAACGTCCCCAAATTTCGGCAAGGGTAATTTGGGTGTTAGCTACAGGCGGCAATATAAATTTGCAATTTATCTGATTGACATTTAATTCGTTTTTTTTTTGTTTTCACCAAAAATAAATAATATATCTCCTATTGTTAGGTGCATTGGTTGGACAAAGAAGAAAAAGCAATTACAGAGACAATATCTACGACAATCGAGTGAAAATTTGCAAACGATAGCAGCAAAAACGTCTGACCGGGATTTAGTTAGATGTAAAGAACAATTTCGTTATCAAACCGAACGATGAATTGTCAAGATAAGAATTTCAAATGAAAAAAATTAACTTGAGGAAACTTTATCTGTAATTTACTTTTAACGAAGATTGCGAAAGCGTTTGACCACAAGTTCGCGGTTAAATCATTGAAACCTAAATAAAACAGTGATTTGATATTTAGATTTTGATTTTAATATAACAATGCTGGCAAAATATTTTGCAAGTACGTTAATGTGTTTATTTATTGATTCGGAATAAATGTTGAATGCCAATACTATTATTAAACTAAATCGAAGAGCACAACGTATATGATGCAATGAACGATATTACCCAATCGTTATTGTACTATTGGTAACGTTTAATTACATCGCAGATTTTAAAATTTTGTTAATAAACGCGCTGTGCTTTATCTACGTTTTATTTTATTTTGAAAACTATTCCAACGTTGTATACCAGAAAATCATTTGATACTATTGATTCACAGGCAGCCACATAACTGCAATAATTTATTGAAATGCGTTAAACTCAACAGTTTAAAACGCAAAATAAAATATAAAATATCAATACGTAATTTGTGCTTTTACTCGCACAGAATGGAATGCTTTTGATTTTACTACGTTTTCCAGCATGGATAACAACTTTGGATATCATATAAAATGACAAATGAGGAAATGATCGATTAACTGGCGCCATAGCTGATTATAGTGATGGGTTTCTACGAACCAAACTGCTATATTGTAGCAGCTAGCAACTGTTCAATATCAAAAGAAGCTGCTACATGTTGTAGCAGTTTCCTGATATAGCAGACAAGTGCGAATGTTGTGAAACATACCTACATGCATATTCGTAGCAGTATAGCAATAAACAGTGTGCAAAATATTTCTAGAGATGTTATATATTTTCTACACTTGTCTTACTTGATTTTAGTCGAGCGTTTGATACTGTCAGTCATGAAATGCTTGTTGCAATTTTATCGTACATAGGTTTATCTCCTACTGCAGTATTGTTGCTTGAGTCATACTTGAATAACAGGTTACAAGGTGTTACTTTAAATAATATAAGCTCCCGCTATAGGCTTGTCTCGCGCGGCATTCACAGGGATCCATACTGGGTCCTTTTTGTTTTCAGTTTTATACGTCCTTTTTCCAAGTGTCATTAAAACTGTAGAATACATAGGTACGGACGATATGCAACTTTCTCATGCGTTTCATTTGTCCAGCAGTCAGAGTGGTATTATGAATGTTAGTAGTGACCTTGCTGCCGTTGCCAAAATATCGGCTGATCATTCATTAATGATTAATCCGGGTAAGTCAGTGGTTTTACTGTTCGGTAGCAAAAACCATATGGACTGCCTTAGAAATTCAATAAAGTTGCAAATAAACGGAGCAGACGTGCCAATTCTATCTGAATATAAGAATTTGGGTTTAACCTTGGATGGGAGCCTTAGATTCGATAATCACGTCTCGAGGTGCATTAGATCTGCCTATGCAGCTTTAAAGCTGATATATCCACACCGCCACTGTTTTTCGGTTAATTTGAAGAAAATCCTTTGTGAAACCTTAGTGTTGTCACATTTATCATATTGTTGTGAGGTATATGGACCGTGCTTGAGGGCGGATACCTCTGCACGAATACAGAGGGTTCAAAATTCGTGTTTGTGTTTAATTTTTGATATAAGGAAATATGAAAGAATTTCTCACAAGTTGCCTGAGGTGGGATGGCTGAATATGAATGACCGTAGGTTACTTATGAGCGCTTGTACATTCCATAAAATTATTTTATATAAACAACCCACTTCTTTGTATCAAAAAATTTCATTTCGTACTGACGTGCACAATCTGAATTTGAGGTTTAGGGGTAGGCTTACACCCCCTACTCATCGTACTGCTTTATTTGAGCGATCCTTCACTTATCAATAGCAAAGATTTATAATAAGATACCGGATCAATTTAATTGCTTAGTGTGTCTGCGTTCAAATCTGCATTTAAGCGATATCTTTTGGAGCGATAATTGTTTCGTGTGCCATTCGCAACGCTTTTTTACTTTTCTTTTTTTTGTGCTGCATATTCACTTTTTTGCTTTTAATTTTATTTTGCTTTTGAATGTGGTGGGGGCTCATGCAGAATATTAGGTAGTAAGATAGTTTAGGTTTCACTTTCTTTATATATTTATCAAATGTTTCAAGGTGTACTGGTAGAGCAAGGACAGCTTATGCTGTCATTTGAAGTACGCCTTGTGATTTCTTTTTGATTTTTGACTAATTTAGTTTTCTTTATTTATTATTTCATGTCATGCTTTAATGTTAATCTGAAAGAATAAAACTATATTATTATTATTTATTATTTTATTATTATTAATTATTATTATTATTATATGCAAAGATTGTTTGTAAAGGGAGTGTCGTGCGTTAATTTGTATAGGGGTATGTATTTATATCCTCTTGATCACTTTAGGAAGGGCATGGCGCAAAAGGGATTAATTTTTTTTTTTAATAAATTATTATTTTTTCACAACACCGGTGAGGAATGGAGGTAATAATAATTTAAATAAGTAAATCGATTTCTAATTTTTTAATACTTTATTAATTTGGAGCGTTTAGTAGTTGTAACTTCAGTGCTTATGTAATAAAAAAAACTATTAATGTGATTATTAAATTGAAGAATTTGGTAAGTTTTTGTCTAATAGATTTGAATAGCTTCACTTATAATTTGATAACATTAATATTCTTTTTATATTCTAAATTGGTTTTGCCAAATTATTTCTTAAAAGGTTGAAGGAAAAATAATATACAATGATGATTCATAAGAGCAAGTTTATATGAAAATTCGAATTTGTAAAAAAACTATATCACGATATATATTTAAAGAAAAAAGCATAAACAGCATTAGTAACTTGTGACTGAAAAACTAACAATAATTTATGTATGGTGTTGTTATTTATATGAATTTGGGTGCTGATGATTATACAAGGAACAGAGGTATAATTGTCGTAAATTCATAAGGCTTTATTTATTTGATATAAATTCAAGAATTATTGTAAGAAACAGTTCATATTTATTTTGTGGCCTATCTATGTATCATCGATTTTTTAGCGTAAAAAATGTAAAAGATGCACTAACAAATATAAAAAAAGGAAAAAAATGTTCTAGAAATAACGAATATACGAACATCCCATTCGCTTAAGTAAGAAGAGAATAAAAAATAAACAGAATTCTGTAACAACTAAATAGAAAGTATTGTTTAGTTTAGTTTAGTTATTTTGTGTAACAATGCCACACAATGTAAGTTTCGCTGATTCTGATTAGTTTTCATAGCTTTGCTTAAGAATTACCGATGCAGAAACATATAATACATTTCATTTTAAAACATTTGAATCATCATATTTGAACGTAACCCCAGAACCTTTAAGTATTATTGATTGCTACAATCACCGTTTTATAATTGATGGAAAATGCCAATATATACTTTTCCTTTCACAAAACTATGCTTTTTCATTTATTAATATGAATTGCTTATATTAGTAAGGCATTATTAGTTTGTAGAACTAATAAAGAAAATGCCCATTTGTTACACACTTAGTGGACCACACTGTATGTAAAGCTATTCACATATACACATACATATGTATGTAATATATCTCCACTCGTTACTGAATGAAGTAGAATGAAGTAGAGTCGTCCGAAATATTAAATACATACAGATATTGAGTGAATAGCGGTACAATAAGACACTATAAGCTGTGTGCAAAGTTGTAGAAATATCTGTTTAACGTATACCGCTGTTTAAGGAAAACTGCCGCAAAAAGTAGCAGCTTTTTTAAACTGCTAACCAAAAGTAACAGAAGCAGATTGTTACTGCTAATATAAAGAAGCAGTTTTATACATCACTAGTTGATTGTATATCTTAAACATGAACAGTTTACTCTTAACGCATTCACACGTTTTACAATTAAACATCAACATACTTAGGTTTTATGTATCTGCATAGAGACACGACTTAGTAGCTATCTGGAATTACAAATTCCGTTTGGAGACAAGTCATTTAGTTACCTCAGTCTCACCATTGCCTTTCGTCAACAATTCCAGCAAATAATTCATTAATAAAATCTAGAGTCGAATTTTAACAGGCTACTATTACATTGTGGATGTTGCACTATATCCCATTTGCAAGATCCCCCTCGCTACACATATGTATAAATGACAGCGAAATATAATTTGTCGTAGAAGGCAGTATTATCATAGCGTAGGTTCTCCAAATAAGTAGATATGTATGTAGGAATATATTATTATATCGTATAGTCAAGCGGGAAATACAATACAACTACGTGCGTACGCCTTCAAAGTTCATGAGTTAACTTGGATGTATATAGGTATAAAAGCAAACCGAGTATTTTGCAAAATTAATAAGGTACTATAAATAATTTATTGCACGCCGACTACCAAGTTATGTAATAAACAAGAGCGGAATTTAAGGGAACATGTTCATGCTTTGTACAGCCTTCAGCTTTAAAAAACATAGAACAATGCATCTGTAAAGGCAAAGGTAAGGAGAGATCCATTTAGCCGCTGTAGAAAGTCATTTTAGAACAATTATATTCAACAAAAATTTCAATTCTTGTAATTATACAAATAAAACAGTGTATGCGTACGCCCTTTTTCGTCAGCGAACTAATCAAATTTGAAATTGAAATTATTTACTCTAATAGTAATCATAACTATAATAGCATAAAATATGTTAGACAAAATTGTCAAATTCTCTAGAATTGCCGTAATAAATGAGAAAAGTTGGATTGAACAGAATCAAATGCTAAAAATGTTTCATATATTGGCCACGGGCATGGGCGTAGCCAGGCATGGGCAGGTGGGGCCCGGATACCCCCTTAATTTTGTCGGAATAGAACAAAAATGAAACAATAAATTGATGAAAACTGCAAGAATAGCTATGTATTGCCATTTGCCGGTGGTATAATTAAGTTTCAATGTGTAGAGATAGATAAACAGAGACAAGCACTTTTTCCCGAATACGAAAAAAGCACTACTCATAACATTCTCACAACTTGTTCAACAAGTACGATCGAGGAGTCACTCTATAGTTTACGCAGAGTGAAAACCTGGCTACGATCTACCATGACAGAATATCGATTGAAGGGCTTATGTTTAATGAAAAAAAGAAGAACTAATCAAGAAAGTGATTCGCAAGTTTGCTCAAAATCCAAGGAAATTGATGTTTTAAATCTTAACTTTTATTTACGTGATAATTCAAAGGCTGGTTTTGGTATGTCGTGACAATTTTCTAAAACAAATTAAGTGGAATTAAATGTTCAATATATTTTAATTATTAGCTAAGTTTTCTTGCGGCTACAAAATACATGGATTTGTGATTTCGCAGATAAGCGTATAGAATAATTATAGTATGTAGGAAGTTGTTTGCAAAATCCAGCAAAACGGGAAAACAAAAAACGCGATTGAAAAGGTTAGAATAAAATGGGTATAAGTAGCATATGAAAGAGTTGTCACTTATACCCTTTTCCTTCTAATTTTTAGGTCATCACTTCTTTCCTGTTTCAACTTCCAATTCATGATGTGTGAAAAAGGTAATAGCTATGTGAAGACGGCATGGCTGTCGAAATTAAGGAGACATGGAGGTTGCTTCTTCAGCACTCAGAAGGATAATAATAACTTGCTGGCTATCAGTAACAAGGGCTAGGATTTCTTCCCAGGGTCTTCCAGAGTAAGGTTATTGCCATGGTTTTCCCTTACTCCTTGGCGAATGCTGGGAGATACCCCAGATACCCCAGTCGTACCATGGGGTACCAACTAGATTCGCGATTATGTGAACTAATCACATTTCACATATTTCAGCATTTCACATAAAGTAGTATTCATATAATTGCGAGACTACTATATTATATTTTTGTTATCAACAATTATAGGGAAATTATTTAGTTAGAGTAGAAACATCTCAATTGTTATGGAATCTGTATAGTACTTAGAACAGGTAGCCTCTTGTAACGGAACGGGTTTTCTTACCTGGAAACTTTTGGGGATGGTCAGCCCAAATTCATTCAAGACAAAACCTAATCCCGTGTCACAGATAACCCCTCCTGTTCTTTTGAGCGGCGAGCCACTGCTGGAAAAATCTTTTTGTTCGGTAGCGATTGGTTTTAGAAGTTTTAGCCAAAGATGCTTTCCAACAGTGTTCCCTCCCATCAGTCGAAGCAGGGCCGTAAGTTAGCCTAAAGATTGTCGGATTTATCCACCTCGTCGGCTTCCTCTTACCGAAATAACTTCCCCACCAAAATTTTACTGTGGGTACAAATTGAACTTCTTTTTTTTTTAATAGGTATGGCGAAATAATAGAGTGACTTTTACTTTTACAATTATATATTAAATAATTTGAGACAATGAAATTAAACTAACAAGCTAGACAGTTAAATAAAAATAACAAGTGAACAAAAAAAAACAAAACACAATCATTGAATGAAATATTTTAAAATTTGAAAAGTATTAACATAAGCAATAGTAATTTTTTACCTACAAAATATTTATAGGAAGAGGAGAGAGAGAGGAACGAGTTACTTGTTTTTACGTATTGCAATAGTTAGTTTTAAGCAGAAATTTTGAACAACACTCACAAAAATTTTAAAGAAAAGGGGGATTTTTCGAACGGTTTTAGCACAAAAACAAAACACCTCTCGAGGAAAGCTTTTGCTTCCTGTTCTCGAATTTTAAGCTTGTTTTGGTTGCAAAATTTAAGAAGAGAAGTTTTAATTTTAAGATATGGAAACGCCCGACAACGAAAGGTATATCGCGTGCTTTACTGTAGCTAAATCGGAGCCCACGAATTAATTGCCTTCAAACAGCAATGCAAAAGATTTTACAAACTTTGGTTGTAACGTCATTTCGCACCAATAACTAGTTCGGCTTCTCTTTACAGGAGGGCGCAAGTATGATCGACGGCGTTATTTTTCTGAACTTCAAACGCCCTTCTTGAGAGTAACGTGGAATCCGCTGGTCAGCATTTGTAACATACAATAAACAAAGAAGCAGATAATATACAAAGTAATACCATATTATCTTAATTACGCGGGACTTTGATAGATGTACATGTTTTAATAGTTTTTTTTTTTAATTAGAGTTTAGTAATGAATATTGAATGTAGTAGTTGAAGACACATTTGTATACAGAAACAAAATTAACATAAAAAGACACTAAACATTATTACGCTCCTGGGCAAGAATAACCAAATATTCGTGAAGCCGCAATTTTCAAGCAATTGAACAGATTGAAATCTTTTTAAGGTTGTAGTTCCTTAATAGCACTGGGCAACAAGTTAAAAAAGCGAGGTGCTACCAAAATCGCTCTTAATGATTTCCAATCGATTACATGAGATACTTTCTTCAGAGAGGACACCGAAGCCCAATACCTACTAGAGAATTTACTAAAGATTGGACGTATTGCTGTGTACCTACTTACTTACTTACACATACTAAAGAAAATGCCACTTTGTAAATACAATACAGATCTTGTACGAAATAATAATTTGAATTATATTTGTACAATGATGCATTACAATTTGTAAATGCAAAAAAAAACAGCAGCTGAGTTTTCATTTTGTAAATACAGGGTAAAGCATCCATTTGATGTGGTGGTTGGTAACCGGAAGGGTAATATTTCACAGCGCTGAAATATTACACAATGGGCACCAAAATTAGAACAGACCGAAACGGATACGTACTGGATTGCGGTTATTTTTTTCGCAACTACAAAATATTTTTTAATAAATCAAACTTAACGCCGCGAGTGCTCCCTCATTGTTTTAATTACATTTGGACGGGAACATAGTGCGTGACGCGAAATTATTTGATTTATTCGCCCATCCCGTAACGTTTCAGGTGTTCTTATTGCGGTTAACAAGCTCCTCTGTCGTCACAGCAACGTTTCATCCTATTCCAGTTTATTTATATTGATGCCGCACCGCTGTTTTGCTTTTATACGTTTCTTCGCCGATGCCATCGGGATTATTAAAATTCGCGTATGCCAGACACCGAGGGCGGAAGCGCCGTGCCATTAAAAACATACTTCTGCAACCGCTCCGCTCCCCCGGCAAAATTTATTTCAGGTACAACCGGAACTGCGCACCATTTGCGGACATTAGAGTAATATGTTTTGGGTGAAAGAATTATTAATTTTAAAACTTTTATTGAAAAATTTGTATCCTTCCGGATGTACGTATATTGCCGACAATAACAGTAGAGTGTCCGTAACTAACACCTGATGCTTTTTAAAATAACGCGGAGCCAGGCAATAAAAGAGCTGGTGATTTATTTTATTGCCCTTTCTGTCTGTCCACTACCACTACGTTCATTCTATGATTTCATTTTCATTTCTTTTATGTCAGGCAATTAACCAGTTCTTCTTTAATTTTATTATATGTTACAATTTCATTTATCCTAGAGGAAAATAACTGCCTAAAATGTATTCACAACTAGGCACCCAACAATGATAGCTTGTATTGTCCAAGTTGTTGACTATTTAAGGAAAGTACGGATTATAGATAAGTTATTTGTTTAAAAATTAGAATGTAATCTATTATAAAAGATAAACGGTATTGCTTTCTCCTGTCTTAAAATGTATTCGTTCACGCCGTGAAAGCGACCTTGGGCATTCGCTTCATTCATTCTCCGGCTTCGCCCTGCAGCATTCACAGGCAGCACAGGCGAATGAAATTACATTCATCCCAACACTACTTGGTATCAGAACTGCAGTAACAGCGCGAAAATATGTATCGCATTTGGAGATACTGCCGTGTTAAGTGATCGAACAGGACAGGAATAATTCCAAAATTTTCCTTCAGCTTGACACACTCTGGGAGATCGAAAATCATTAACAGCGAAGCTATTCCACATATCGGGAACGAAAATTCCACTACAACGCGCCGATAGTTTGCAAAAAGGTTCAATGTGAGTGATGAAACCATTAATTTACACCTTCATGAAGTAAGAAAGGGGTAGAACCATTTGTTCGGAAAACATTTTATGGAACAATAATCAACCAGTTCCTGCAGTTAGAAGCAGCAGTCACCCAAAAAAAGCAGAATCTTTGATTAATCGAAAGAAGGTAGTATTCTTACAAGATAACGTCATGTTGCATCGTGTAATGGTAAACCGAAAAAAAAAAACAATTAAATTGCCTTTTTGTCTCTTGACAACTATATGAAGCATGAACAATTTAAAACTTGTATTGATGTAATAAATGTAAGCCATCAATTTTGATTCAAAATCCATAGAGTTCTACAATAACAGCATACAAAAATTAGAGTCGTGTTGGCAAAATTCATTGAATGTGTTGGTAATTACGTGGATCAATGTTAGTATTATTCCTTCCTCCGCCCTCAAAAACCCCACAAACAGTAATACTCCCTACAGTACGTGATTCGTAATAGTGCAGTTAGGTAAATGTAACTATGCCCCGTAATAGTGCTACCTTGGTTCCATCAATATCGCAGTTTTCATTAGTGCTGTAAGTATCCGATCAAATTCTCAGATTCGGATTTGCTATCCGAACCTCTAGAGCTCTATTGTTATCAAACTCTTCGCTCTGATCTTCTATTTCCAATCGATATCGTCTATATTTTGAAATAAACCTGAAAAATCACATAAATGATGCAAATTATCGGACAACTGAATGGTAGTACACGTGGTCAATTCAATCAATGATTTTCTTTTTAGTATTCTACCACGTATATTCAACCAATAAACATTTAATTGTATTTGTAGTAATAAATTTAGTGAACCGCTGGGGAGGGGAGGCCGTGGCTGGGTATGTACAGTGAGAAATGCCCTGGAACATAATTTTTCAATAGCTTGACCTATAAGTCAAATTTTATGCCTAGTATATTTCTACAAACTATCAATCCAAAAACAATCATAGTTTTGGCGAAAAAATATAAGTAAACTTGATTTTTCAGAAAGATCCTATTTTTCCCTAAAATTACTTCATATTTTAACCAATATTGTAATATATTACAGGAACTTCTAAGGTATATTCCAAGTAGCAGTGTGGCGTAAAATGACGTTTAATAGGCGTCAATGTTACGTCTAAAACGTGATATCAACGTCTATTCAACATCATTTTACGTCACTTCACTACCTGGGATATGAGGGTACGACATGAAAATTATAAAGTAATGTCATCGTTTCCAGTATTTTTTATACCCCGTGTACAACAACAATCTTTCCCAAAAGATTCTTCTGACAACCTGCGCGTATTGAAGTGAAATAAAAACACAATTAATTACAACCTTTGAAAGTGGTTTACTTAGAAGTCGGACGTGTCTGCTTACCCGGACCGCACTCGCCCCACGCTGTACAAAACGTTTAGCCATAGTATATCTTCAAGGCAGTAAAGTCACTCCCAGCCATTCATGTGTCTAGTATCTAGTAATCAGTGTTAGTCGAAACTTGATACGAGATAGTACAATCTCCGTTAATGTTTTGCGCATTGTAAATGTAATACAGTTACGAATGTAAAAAATCCCAGAAAACGACCATTATTTCATAATGTAGAAAAGTATATCGGTGAATTCCAGGATTCACATTATGGTGGTACCAAAATAGTCAGTACAGTATGCGAAAAAAAGTTATTGTGCTGGCACAAATCGGACTACACATTGGTACTGGTGGATCAGATCCGTTATCTACCTATAAAGCTTATTATTTTAATTATGCGTGTGTTACATCCGTAGATGTTGAACTGTCTTTTTTAAAATATAAGCATGTTTTATCATCGCAACGAACGAGGCTTAATGAGAAAAATCTTTAAATACTTAATGCTACAAAATTTTCAGCAGTTCTATACCATTTCTGCTTCTTAAATAGGGTAAGGGGCTTAGATATAATATTTATAATTAAATAAATAATTTTGCTCTTTCCATACACTTGATGTACTGTATACTTGTGTCAAACGTTAATGTTACGTATATGAAACTTGTACTGAAGTACTGACCTGGCACGCAGGTGAAAGTTGGCCACTCTACTTATAAGTCCCAGTAGGTGACTTGTGACGTGACTATGAGTATGAGTTGGATATCACGAGGCGAGGAAGGAGTCGAGTCTAGAATATCTAAATGAGTATTGTTACAAGCACTACCGGAAGTGTATACTATAAAATCTTATTTCATACTATCAAAGTATGGCTAAAAGTAAATTACTACAACATTTATACTAAAAGTCAAAAAAGCCATATCTTTTAATTGATTAACCATTGGCGGTATGCCAAAATATTACTAAGAATTGTTGTTCAAACTGAAAAGTTATGACGGTATGCAAGTTTTCAAAGTCATCGGTCTGCATTGATAAAATCCATTGTTTGTCAATTTCGGTTCAGGTAAAATACTATTTGCGCTCACAGTACGCCAATATGTTCCAATCTTGAATGATGAATCAAATATTTTACACAACATGTTTCGGCTTCAATTGCATCTTCAGGAGTAAACGTCTATCAGAAGTTATAGAATAATATTCCATATGTTTCATTATTCTATAGCCTCTGATTGACGTTCACACCTAAAAATGGCATTAAAGTCGAAAACATATTGTGTAATATATCTCAATTATATTCATCAAGATTGAAACACGAATTTTAATATTATTTAACATTCATTTTTCAACCAATTAAATTTGCACATTGATTAACTGAAGTTTTTATTAACTGATTCATTGCTTACGGCCAGTTGGCAGATCAAATAATGCAGTTTTCTTCTATTCTCTCTTATTAGACTAGCATTCTCTCGCATTTGAATGTTTTAAATCCTGCATTCTTTCGACAGGGTGTTAAATTTTGCAAATACCGTATCAATTACAAGCAAACAAAATAGGAGTTTTAAATTTATGGTTTAAACAGATAATCATTGAGAAATCTTCACTCATCAATGTCCTTATGAGTCCCTTGCCGTTTCTAAGAGAAGATTCCACACGATTGAAATATGAACGTAACAAAAATATTGATAATTGTGGCACTGACAACATTACAAATTTTACAACACCTTACCCTAAACTTTACTGCATCGAAAGTCTGTCTAATTCGTCAAATTTTGTAACTTTGAACAGCACTGTTTTAAGCGAAGTACTTCTATGGTAAAAGTAAAAAAAACACTAATGTTTCTCGTGATAAAATTGAACTTTATTGATAATCTATCATCTTCAGTTTCCCTTAATATACTGATTTTCAGATAGGCATCTATTTGTTAGTGGTTTCCTCTTACAAGGCGGAATTTCACCACAGAACTCGGAAAAGTTTATTTTGATACACTAATACCACTATATCGGATTACATCCACTTGCTTATTGTAGCTTTGTCTCTTATATTCGTCCTGTCTTTGACTACTTACCTCCCACTTCATCGCCGTTGTTATTGTCATCAGCCAGACATTCAAGTAAATATAACTTCTCATTGTCAACAACCCAAATTACCGGCATTGTAAGGGATTACGACGTAACTGTTGTCTAGTCTAGACATCAAACCACATAGAAATTGAGTTGTGTGTGAATAGAACAGAATAAGTATACCTTTCGATGCAAAAGCAAATCCACACTCAATTACGATGTAGGAAGATACATGTTTGATACAACCCATGAACCAACAACAAAAAATATTTAAATTAAAACGAGATATAAATTTTCTTAACTAGAATCACAACAATAATTTACCCTGTACTATTAAAAAAAACAACTCATTAAGGATCATTTAAGTCACTAATTCGCTTTATTACCATTACATGATTGCACATCACACAAATACAGCCCGAATCGGCTCACTCTCCCTGTTTGATGTTTGAGGCTTTGTTGGTCATATGTAGTGGATTGGATCCAATTAAATTGATGCAATTACATCATTATACTCGTTTCGGGAATGATCTATGAATCCGTCCTTTTAATGGTTCACAAGCAATTAACGAATTAACCAGTTTATCCTATGCATTAATTACCTTCGACGAAATTCAATAATATTTAGGCATATTAAGGATGTTGCAGTTGTGCCTTAATTAAAACCCACTAAAATGCCACGGCTTCGTCCATTATTTCAATGGCTGGCTTTTCCAAATTGAATATCTAAAGTCTATATGAATATTATTGTTTAAATAATAAATTAAATGAAGATGAAAAAAATTTGAAGTTAGTCAGTCAGAGTTTAATCATACGAGTAAAACTAATGCACTGAATAAACAAGAGAGAATTCCAACTTCTGAACGGTTATTACTTCTCTTTTCTTGTATCAGCTATTGTAACTGGGAGCATCACCTACTATGATCTTATGAAATAAAAATGAATACATTCTTATAATTTGTTTTAAGACAAAAATTAAATTGTTCAAAATCTTGGAATACAAAATTTTAAATTTTTTCGATAAATAACTTCTAGGTTACCTCATTGTTTATAAGTAGCGTGGTCAACTTTGGTCTGCGCACCAAGTTAGTACTAAGTTTCATATATGTGACATTCACATTTAACACAAGTACACAGTACAGTGTCGAGAAAGAGCAAAATTAGTTATTTAATTAACTATAAATATTATATATAAAACCCCTTACATAATTTAAGTAGCAGAAATGGTATAGGATTGCTGAAAAGTTTGTAGCATTAATTGTTTCATCATCACGATGATAAAACATGCTTACATTTCGAAAAAGGCCGTTCAACAACTACGGATGTAACATACGCATAATTAAAATAATCTTTATAAATAGATAACGGATCTACGCTCGACATTATATTAGATTTACAATGCGGAAAACATTAACGGAGAATTGTATTATCTCGCATCAAGACTCGACTAACACTGATACTAGATACTAGACACACAAATCGGAGGGAGTGATTTTACTGTCTTGAAGATATACTGTGGCTAAACATTTTGCATAACGCTAGGTGAGTGCGGCCCGTGTAAGCAGACACGTCTGACCACTCTAGTCATAAGACTGTATTAGGGTGTTGTTGGAATAAAAAACACCCCGTAATGAATATGAGATCAAAGTTATTAGGCGAAGAATTGGTTATTGTTTAAGAAAAAATTAGTAAATAGAAACTGACTTCATTCCGAGAGCGGATGCGTTTCACTCCCTGTGAACGCATAAAATCGTCAACTTCGTTATTTTGGACAGAAAATAACGCGAGGCGAGTACCGGCCGTGTATGTATGTATGTAAAGAGAAGGGTGGTGTTACACAGCGACCTAAAAGATCTATTGTGTCCCTTATTCTTGCCGCTTTACAGCTGGCCTTCCAATCCTATTCCTTTTAGAAAGTGTAGGATGTCAGAGGGCCCCAGTCTAGGTAAATCTCCCTCTTCGATTTCACATGCTCCCAGGTACAATGCCCTCGAGTTGCACAGTGCTACGCAGTTTGAGAGGAGGTGGATGGATGTTTCATCCTGTTTCCCACAAAATCTGCATTCAGGATCTTTTTCCAATCCAAGCTTACTCAGATGTCCTTTCAGTCTACAATGGCCTGAAAGTATTCCTGTTAATATGCGAACATTGTTCTTACTCAGGTTGATGCATTCTGTAAACCTCCTCTGGTTATAAATCCCCAGAAGAATTTTACTTTGCCTCATTCCCTGGAGATTTTCCCAGTAACTGGATTTTCTCTGCTCCATTTTCATTTTTAGTTCCTTCAGTATTCTACTGCTACTTAACCCGCAAAAGGGTTCAGGTCCTACAAAAGGCATTCCAGCCCTTTTTTGCGAGGTTATCCGTTATTCGTTCTCTCCACTCCTGTGTGACCCGGAACCCACAGGAGGGTTACTTTATTTCTTTTGCCTAGCTCATTTAGTTTCCCTAGGCATTCTCAGACCATCTTGGAGCTGATTTCATATGAGTTCAGCGCCTTGATGACTGCTTGACTATCAGACACGATGATAATCTCCTGCTTCCGATAGTTCCCATCCATAATGAACTGAACACATCTTCCAATAGCGTGTATTTCCGCCTAAAATATACTTGGGTATTTTCCCAAGCTTTCGAAATATGTAGTTCTAGGCCCATATATTCCTATAGTTCCTTCTGCCGTTTTGGAGCCATCAGTGTACCATTTGATGGCATTTGTATTCAAGTTTAAGATGGTGTTGTGATCCCACTCGCTCCTGTTAGTTAGCTTTATGGTGAATTCTTTCACAAAGCTAAATTTTTTTAACATATCATCCCGGGGCATATCCCAGGTTTGATCACCGTCAGGAGATTGAGGCCTATGCCTAATCATTCCTTCCTTGACCATTTTTAGTGCGGTTCTTTTCGCCACACCCTCTACTACAATGTGGAGGGGGGCAAGATCCAATACTACTTCAATAGCTGCTGTTGGGCAGGTTCTCATAGCCCCCGTTATGCATACACATGCAAGTAGCCTACACTTTCGAGAGGTTAATTCTCGCGGTGGCCAGATTAGTTCTTTTGGTCCATGCTACTGATGCATAGGTGATGATCGGTCTCACTATCGCTGTATACATCCAAAGCAGTATTTTTGGGTTGCATCCCCAAATTTTCCCTGCAAAGTTTCTGCACACCATCAGAGCTCTTTTGGCCTTGTTGGTTACTTCAAATTCATGTTTGTTTCATAGAAGTTTATTGTCTAGGGTAAGACCTGGATATTTAACTTCCGCTCTCCATTCTATATTTTGCCCATCCAGTTTTATGGTTCTAAGATTGGATTTTCTTTTCCTGGTAAATGCTACTAGGGTTGACATTGGGTCCCATCGATTGACACCATCTTCTGGTGAAGTTCAAACCTCTTTGAACTATGTCACAGAGGGTATTCTCAAATTTGCCTCTTGCGTATATGACAATATCATCAGCATACCCTTGTTTTATCTATCTACGAAAACATCACTTTCCTCAGGTTACACAATCTTTTTAAATATTTGAATAGTAGTCAGTGCTATCTAGACTTGGCAGTTGAGTAATTGTACCACTTTAGAGGCTTATAAATATCTACATCTATAAATGTTTACACTTCCCTTTGTTTCTATTATTTATAGAATAAAGTTCTATTTGTATACTATCCCAACCAATATACTTTTAGTTCTCCTCATGTTATAAAGAAATTTTGCGAAAAGGATATTAACTTAGAACTGTGGTTAGTCGAAGCATTAGTATCCCCATGCTTCCCTCACTTTCATTTCGCCCCAATTACAAGCAACAATGTAGAAAGATTAATTTATTGTTTATTTGTTATTAGTTATTATTTCAACTAATTATATACGTATAATTACGTTGAAGGAAATGGAAGTAGGTGCAGAATCTCACAAACTCTTTCTTTATTGGTAAAATACTAATGGCTACATGTTTCGAGTGTTTTAACACTCATCTTCAGACCAAAGAGGAAAAAAAACACAGAAAGGTTATGTTAAATATTAAAAGTGGGCTTTTTTCTGTAAAGGAACGGTTGGGCAGAATGAAAATTTAAATAACGACCAGAAAAATGTTGGTTTATGATATAATTTTGTCAAAATTTTATTATTTTCTCGAATCAAAGTAAGATCTAAGTAGTTTAAACTGCAATTTTTTTTTCTATTTCGAGCGTAAATTGTAATTTCGGATGAAATTCGTTGAAGAACTGATGAAATTGTGAGATTTTCTCTTCTGCAATACAAGCTAAACAATCGTCTACATATCTTTTATAAAAAGTTGGTTTTAAAATCTAAATTGATAATTACATGTCTTTCGAGATTTTCAAGAACTAATTGGGCTATTCTGCTAGATATGGGTGAGCCAATTGCGCAGCAATATATTTGTTTGTTTGTAAATTTTAATGTAAAATTTTAAAATGTTTGTGTTGTGTTATTAAATGTATGTAAGTATAGACTTATCTATAAAATTTAAACTGTTATTATATATATAAAATTTGAATTGTAGAATGTAAAAAAGCATTGATGATTTTCTGAAGAAGACAATAAAAAATTGTCGAAACGTTAAAAAATCATTTAATTTAGTAAAATTTTTCATTAAATTGTGCAAAAAGCCGCTATCTCAAGAAAAAAAAAGCTAGTTGACTTTCATATATGCAATGTTTGCCGCGTCCTTGCTCTGATTATGTATGTACCTAGCTTTGTATCTATTCACTGTAACTTTGGTAATTTTTTTAGTTCATAAATAAAAGCAACGTGTTTATGACGGACAAAGCAAACAAGTATGCACATACATACGTATATAAAAGTCCTTTTGAGTACAGCTTCACAAAAGTAAATTGACTTACAATACAATGCATTTGGAATATGTTTCACTTCTAAACACAATTTAATACGAAGCTACATTTGTACATCATACATATATTATAGCATACCTGACGCAAGAGAAACCTGTGAACAATTCCTTTTGCATAACAAACGGTTTTATTGTCTAAAAAATTTCACAAAGATTAAAATAGAGTTGTTTCCTTCGGGAAGGTTCCTCTGCAGACTTTTTTACGAACAATACATTAACATTCATGATAACATTAAACATATTTTCAAGTTGAGCTAGGTAAAAGAATATCATACCCTTTAATCAAAAACAACTCATAATAAGTTGTATATCTAGAAAAAGCCTAATCAATTAATTACTGAATTCTCGTGCGTACCATTGCGTAAAAGCTTTTAATTAAACACTAGTTAATAGTTACGTAGATGAATTATATATGCAAACTGTAAATTGAATGTATTCTTTAAGATCTAATATCATTTTCTCTTTTAAGTTCAGATTATAGCTGTATAAATTAAATTAGATGTTCATTTACATAAGAAATATGCATCTTTTAAAACCTTGTTTTGAGTTTTTGAGTTTTGTATGTAAACTGATAGCTACTTTCTATTAATTCTAATGGACAATCTTCGATTAAATTAGTAAATTCTAAAAACTATTATATGTAGTTATAGTGATTGCTAGAAGAGGCAGGACTTTTCTTTGTAGTTATTTATCTCAATATAATGAATTATAGGTGACAGTATTTACTTATATTGTCTCTCTTTAAAAATTGTTCTAGGCTATATCGATTAAATGGTAATCGACCTTAATATCGGTAGGAATTGTGATCAGAAGAAATTACTGGTTTCCCTTTCTAGGGAAACTAAAGGATCAGATGCTAGTATGTTTCTTTAATTTACAGTTACGGAAATATAAAACGCTATTTCAAACTATAGTTTTTCTTTCAGTCTTAATCATATATTAGCGTATGTATAAGAATAAGTGCAGCCAAGTGTTGCATTAAAGATTGTCTGGACGAAAGGAGTTCACACAGGAAATTACCAATGTATAACGAAGAAATTACCTAATTATGATCTTGCAATGTAATAATTTTATATATATATATATACGTATAAACCGGACTTTGTGAAGCCCACTATATGATCGGAACGCTCTTCCACCCGGTATTAATATCCACAACTTTAAGTGTATATATTGCTTAAATAACACTATTCAATGTATTTAGTAATAGGCAGTAATGAGGGGTAAGGCCTTTCTATTGGTTTAATTTTTATATATGATCAATATGCTGTAAAGCCCGTACACATAAAGTGTAACTTGTGTAGCCCACCTTTACACAAATTTATATTTTCTGCTCGTTGTTTAGCCCAGCACTGTTGCCGTTAAAAACGAATTTAAATTACGGGGAATTGGGAAATAGTCAACGGTTTTCTGATATTGCAGTTGAGTTTATAATTAGAATAAGGGTGATACGTGTAGGAAAAATGTTGGGTAATCGGGGTAAGTTGATGTTGGACTTAGTTGATAAAGCAGGTGTGTATGAACTTCTCATATAGCTGAGATTAAATGCATTAAATTTGAATTCTTTGTAGATCGAGAAAATTTACCCACACAATTACCTTACAATTTACGAGAAACTAAAAATAAGGTATAACACAATAGTCTACCTAATATCCTCAAATGTTTATGCTTTATTTATGGTCACATAAATAGTGTTATATATTTATTTTATTTTATGAATATTATACGTACGTGTTCTTGATGCACGATTCCTAACCTTAATATTTTCAACTCCAGGTAATCTATTGTGAATTGAATCCCAATGATTCAGGAACAGACTCTATAAATCGATATTCTATATCATCCCCATCCTATAACGGAAGTGATGCTTCCTTTATTTATGATCAAATAGAATTAAATACTTCGGAGGATACGGTAAGGCTCCTTAAAAAATTAATAGAAATATTAGACATGATATAATCTTATTGAATCCTCTTTTGGATTTTCTCTGATCCTTATGGAAATATTTTTGAATAAAACGAATGTAAGTTAATAAATCGTCACGTTTATATTCGTTTAATAGTGATAAACTCCAAAAATGATATTGGTTGCATTAATTGCAATGAAAATATAACGTTTATTTGATTACATTTTTTCACTTCAATTTCACTTTGATTTAATATTTTTATTATTAAAATATATTATTAAGAACATGGTTAGAATATGTATGTATATGTATCTAGCAGTAGGTGTCTGACATTTCGTCAATTTTATAAAATCCATCACGCACTTGAAATATCTAACGTCTGCCAGTGGAACTGTAGGAATAGAGAACTGTGCGATTGCGCGCGCAGCTGGGCAGTCGCCTATTGTTACAGCATTAGTGGCAGCAGGCTGCTGACGTTGGATGACGCAACACAAATACACCTTTTCCAAGTTGGCAACTAGGCGTAACGGAAAAACGGCATTTTTAAAAAAAATTATACTTACGTGGCTTTTCGTGGTCATATTGACATTAAACATAGTTTAATAATGATCACCGTGGCAAACTGATTTATTAATTTTGATCAACAATTGTTTTTGTTCAAAGATATTTTTTCCAGATCCAAGTAAAAGCCAAAACATTAGGGATATGTATCTATGTGTTTTAGATTTCTGATAATAGCGTAAGTCGTTGTATAGAGCTGCGTAAAGAAGAAAAGGAATTATTAGAGAACAATGCACTTAATGTCACAAATGTGAGATTAATTATAAAACTACTACAAAATACTCAGTAAAATTTAATTTTTTAGAACAACTTATTAGAGTCTGCATCAGCTGAAACTGCGGCAAACGAAACACAAAATAACACAGAACCAACATATACTATTTTGCAAAACGCATTACCGTTTCGTACAGATTTGTATTCCCAGTCAGTACAGGACACTAACATATATGACACAAGTAGTTTCCAGTATATAATTACACCATCCATAAAAGGAAACACTCATCCAACAGTAATAGATCCTTATAAGGATGAGGTTGAGATGAGTTGGAATTCAATAATAAATTCCTCTTCCCCAGATTCTCAGATCAACAAGTCATTTGAAGTTCCTTATGTTCAGCAGGTAAAAGTAACCTTCCTGCAAATTTTAGACAACAGATTGTAAAAATATATTTTAGATTACCTTGCAGAGTAATATACATAAGCAGTGCTATGGAATATCTGTACCAAAAGGGAGAGAAAGTGATAGCGATAAAATAACGATTATTCAAAATGAAAGGGTAGACGTTCTGAAAAATATTACCTCCCAATTAAATTCAAATGGTACAAACTCTAAAATAAGCGAACAAAATAATGTAGATAGAACAATTATTAAATTTGGCAAAATTGTAATGGTAAGAACTATATAAAACTTTATTAGACTTTTCTATATAATAGACCAGTTTTTCGCGTATCGCTTTAGATTAGAGTAGGTTGAACGGTAAGTAATGAGGTGCATAATGAGTTACTTACACCTACTAACGGAAATTACAGATTATATAATTATGTCTTCTAGTAGTATGCACAACTGTTTTAGGAGCCCCAACAGAGTATTGAAAATTCTAGTAGCAATAGACCGTGGACAAAGAGAAGTGTTTGCCCTTATTGCTACAAGGATGTAACGCACTTTCCTAGACACTTAACTAGAAATCATGGCAATGAAGGTGCTGTGAAAGAAATGTTGACGCTATCTTTAAAAGATCCCAAGAGGAAAATTTTGTTAAATGTTCTACGTCGCCAAGGAAATTATTTTAACACAAAACAATCTAATATCGTGCGTCCAATAAGAAGGCCAAAAGAACTAATTGAGGAGAATATAGAAAAGGGAAAGGATCTTTATGTCACATGTCAGGATTGTTTGGGATATTTTAAAAGAAATTATTTAAGAAGGCATAGAAAGAAATGCTCATTAAACAAAACATCAATTTTGGGACGTCAAAATCACCTTGGAGAAGAACAAATGCTACGTATATGTTCAAGTAATAACGATTTCTATGATTCTCTGAGACTTAAAAAGGAAGTTCTATCAATCATGAGGCCCGATGTCATATCAAAAACTGCTATTGGTGATGTACTCATATGTAGTTACGCAGAAAATCTTTTGCGGAGACATAAACGTGTTCAAATAAGAACTGTTATATCAAATAAAATGAGAGAGTTGGGCAGACTCTTAATAAACCTAAGAGAAAGCACAGGTGTTGGTAGATTAATCGATGCACTGATACCGGAATTTTTTGACAACATCATAATAGGTACCAAAATAATAAGTGGATACGACGCTGAAGCTAGGACTTTTAAAGCAAGTAGCTTAGCACTGCATATGGGTACCACACTAAAACAAGTGTGCGATGTTGCTAACAAAATGATCATTAAGAGAAGTCGTTTCCTTCCCTGTGAAGATCCAGAGAAAACATTAAAGAACATTAAAAGATTGAGACACCTCATAGCAAGTCAATGGAATTCTGAAATATCTAGCTTGGCTTTGAAAAATTTGAAAGAAAATCAGTGGCAAAAGCCAAAACTGTTTCCTTTAACAAGTGATCTTACAAAATTTCAAGAATTTGTAATGCAAGAAGCAAAATCTTCATGTGAAAAATTAAAGAAAAAACATGAAATAAAAAAAGAATTTAGAAGATTGTGTGAAAATGTTCTAGCGCTAACTATACTTTTAAATAGAAAGCGCATTAGTGAAGTTCAATATTTAACAGTGGCATCTTACAACACTACCGATATTTCAATAAAACAACAGGAAGAGTTTCTACAAACATTGTCGGAGAATGAAAAGGCTTTTACAAAAAGTTTCAAAAGGGTTGTCACTGGTGGGAAACAAACTAGACCAGTAGCAATTCTATTTCCAAAAAATATTCAAAAGTTTATTGAAGTGATGCTGAGCTTAAGACACGAATGCGTACCAGAAACAAATCACTATTTATTTCCAAATCCTTCTACAAATGATAAATCTCTTAGTGGTTATCATGTATTAAAAAAATTGGCTTCGGAGTCGGGAGTAGAAAATCAAGAATTATTTACGTCCACTCGTTTGAGGAAACAAATTGCAACAACATTACAAGTTATGAATCTAAACGAAAAAGAAATCGAACAGTTCGCGTCGTTTATGGGACATACAAAAAAAACACATGAAACGTTTTACCGGTTAGTATTCTGATTATATACAGGGTTTTCCACGGAAATGGTTAGTTAGAAGTTTTCCGGCTTAACGAAATTCCTTAGTTTTGAATATTTGCATGGGGTTTGCAACAACTTGGCACTTACTTTTTTCTAAAATATTTCCAACTTTTTTGCACTTCCGGTTAATCGGAAGTCGCCATGAACTTTGTTATTTCAAATAGAACACCCTATATATTATTATATTTTTGAATTTACCATAAAATTCTATGACGATTAGTACTAGGGGTTCCTATACTCATCTTCAGCTGTTTTTGAGATATTGCGATTTTTGTTAAAATTTTGACATTTACATCGTTATATATAATTGATTGTTTCTCACTTGGTTGCGAACCCCAAATTTTTAAAACTGAGGAATTTCGTTAAGCCGGAAAATTTCTAACTAGCCACTTCCGTCGAAAACTCTGTATATATATTTTTGTTGTCCCTAAATGTACTAGAGGATTTCCTTTTTGTAAGTAGACCAAATTTTTAGATATTTTTCACCGATTAATAATTAGCAACTATAACATGGAAAAGAAACAAAAGTTTTTCAAAATTTCTTTCAATTCCCTTTTTATTTAGTAACGTATTAGGCATTATTATATTATAAAATATACACCGTAAACATTTCCTTTAGATTACCACAAGATATTTATCAAACGGCAAAGGTGTCCAAACTACTAATGGCAATTAATAAAGGAAAGGGAGCAGAATATAGCGGCAAAACCCTAGACGAAATTGAATTTTCGGACAATATTGATTCCGATTCAGATTCAGACTCGATTGAAACGGAGCACATGTGCACCACATGTGACTTTGCAAAGGTAGTGGCTGGTCCTAGTAGTATTACTGATTGTAATGAACATGAAAACTCTAGAAACTATAACCAAAATATAGAAAGTTCAGATGAAGATTGTGGTCAGTATTTGTACATTTTTATTTGAACTATATTGTAAACATATCAATTGTTTTTTATTTTTATTATTTTCAGATAACGTAACAAAAGGTAAAAGAAAAACAAAAATTCAAAGGGTTCGGTGGAGTGAGAAACAGAAAAAAATACTTACCAATTTCTTTAGTACACATATAAAAGATATGAAAGCACCAAAGAAACATGAAGTAGAAGTATTGTTACAGCAATATAAAAAGGAATTTGACGGAAAAAATTAGGTTAAAATCAAGGCTTTCGTCTATAATTGCTATAAAAAATAATAAAAATAATTAGTTTTACTGTTTTTTTTTTTCTAAGGTAGTATACATTGATATTTAACAAATAATAAATAAAAAGAACTTTTTTGTGCATATGTTCTACAATATTGTTCAACCTTCCCACATTCTGCTCTCCTTTTATTTATAATCTAAAATTTTATGAAAAAATTAATGAATATATAATTCGCCATTCAATTTACTTCAATGAATCGAGCCTAAGGAAAGCTAAACAGATCGACCTACAACTTAAATAAATATAATAAATATAATTAGTAGTTGATTATTGTCAACTTAGTAACTAGAAAATTAAATTAAATGCAGCGGAGAAGCATTTAATCTGAATTTTACACATTTATTGTAATTTGCTACATATGGAAGAAGTGCATAAAAATAATGTTACTACAAAATTAGGTATTTATTATTCGCGATACAGAATATTAAAAAGGTAAATATTATTTAATAAAATGTGGGTAAGCAATTCTCACTCTTTGTTAGTCAATTACAATCACTTTAGTTGCCAAAAATTATGAATTACAATTTCAAATAATTGTTAACTACAATTACTTAACTATAGTTTATCTATTATCGAAGTACTGAAAGGGCGCGAACAGCTCCTTGTCTTCTTTACGTTTTATTTACAAACTCCAGATTCATACAACACAACTTCATAATATGAGAGTGGCAGACGTAAGAGATGATCAAAAAATAAAACACCTATATATTGTAATCTTATAATTAACACTTCTCTTTCCACTTATTAATATACTTACTTACTGAATATAAAAAAATAAAATATTATCATCTGTCACTACCGTATTCTAAAGTTGTGTCGTTTAAATCGGGAGCTTCCAAATATCACCTAGCTAACACAATGAGCTATTACCGCGTTACTTTTACTCTAGCTCGATAATAAATATAGTAACAATATAGTAGTTATTACAAAATACATCAAATAAGCAATGTTAGGATTAACATTTTTTGCAAGGAAAGAGGAAAGTAAAGATAATACATATATGTTTTTCGTATTTGCGGGATATTACAATTGTGCGAATTAATTATTACGCTTTTCAAAAGTTATGTGATAAAAACTATAAAGAAATCTTTACACCTTCTGATTGATGATTTATAACTTTGAATATTTACAGAAAAAAATTTGTTTCTTTACAGTTTTTACCACACATAATTTTTTAAAAAGCTAACGTGCATATTAGCGAAACGTCAAAATAACCGTAAAAAAATAATTGTGTGTTTTCGTCATGGATCCGAATGATACGATGTTACCCAGAAATGAATTCGAACAACGAAAGTAAGTAAACGAAATGAACAGTGTTGCCGTACCTCGGGCTATTCAACGCTGTATTAATATAAGGGCTACACACGGTGGGAGGTGCATATATTATATACAATTCAGCGCTCCCTGGCGGGAGGTAACACGAACTAGGTGCCGTATGTTGTACAGGGTAATGATGCGTTTTAAAGCCCAGACAAAAATTCTGCAACAACTTCAGATACACATTAGCTGTCATTTAAACAGCATCTACACCCTGATACGTTGTTCAGCCCGAGATGGGGCTCATACCATGAGCGGGCTGTACAATGACCGTTTATACGTCTATATATATATATATATATATATTATATATATATATACTATTTCTACTCTACTTCAGAATATCTATAACAAGTTTTATTTTAAAATGATACTTTTTGTCGATATACTTCTGACTTTGAAAGTTTGCCTCCTACAATTTACTAATTATAAGTAGCGGATATTTTTAAATGTAATTACATACTTACATTTACTTTTCGTGCTAATATTTATTTTCATATGTAGTAATTTTGTAATCAATGAAACCGATTTGGGAAAACGTCTATTTTATTTTCATAGTCCTTCATGTCCAGTAGCACACTTCAAATAAAATAAATTTAATTGTATTTGTGTTGTCACCCACAGTGTAAAGTGGCTATCGTTAGCGAAAACTTCGCTCTGGGTTAGGTACAGATTTGGTACAATATTACCATCCATTTGTGTATCTGTTAATCTGTTATAAACTTCCCTTTGGGATACCAACTTCGGATGTTGAAAAAAACTGCTCATCGATCACGCGGTTCAATGTAAGAAAGCAGTGACTGTGCCTCCATGAATATCACCTGGAAAGGTTAGTTTTAAGATCCTGCCACGAAACACTCTCAATTTGCAAAGAAACTACATCATGTCCCTATCATTATTGTTTTTGACTGAACTGTGAACTGTTAGACCTCTTTAAATGTGAAATTCTATATCACATTATCTGGTTGAAGTGGTTAGTTAACTGGCTAATAATTTTTTTTGATAATATAGCTATTTTAGAAAAAAATGTTTAATATTGAGCTCCTTTTTTCAAACCGTCATATTATTCAAAAAATACTTTAAAGACTTGGTACAATTATATTATATTATTATTTCTTATTATATGTATATTCAATTTGATATTGTGTTTTATGAATAAGGAGTGAATTAAATGTTGATGTCTATGTCTTCAAATATCTATCGCCTTTAGCACTGTTCTTTGCTTTTAATAAACGTTTGAAACATTTTTAATGTCAGAATCGATCACAATACGGAAGGATGCTCAATATTAGTCCAACCAGCATAGAAGTGACTGGAACTGAGACTGGAACTTCGACTCGAAAATTGTTACGTGTTCTACTAAATGTCTGACATAGTAGTAACTGTAACGTAATTGTTACCAGTAGCTGGGTGTTAGCATATTTGAAAAATAATGGTCGTATCGTCAAGTGAAGTGCACGTCTGCGATACGCTTACATTTATATCTCTGTTTTTGTAGTGTATTGGGACGATTGATTATGTGAATTTGTGTCATCGTATTTAGTTATTATTGCTTTATGCAGTGTGAGTATTAATTTTACGTTTGGTTATTGCTTTCTTTTGTTAAAACGATATTTAATACTACTAAACATTCGCGTTTCCTCATATATAAGGTTTTTCTGAGAGCAAACTTTTTTCCGTATTTAACCATTTTTACTTTGTACAAGATACATATACACTTTTCCGGATTGCAATAGGAGTGTCACTCTTTTAGCTTCTCCTTTGTTCTCTACTGTTTCCTATCCGTGGCCTGCTATCCCCTGTGTGTCTGTAACTGTTAGTCACCCTGATTGGCCCCTGGGTGCTGAAGCATTGTATCCTCGTTATTTGTTTAATTATTACATTTAATATTGTTATATCTTTGGGTAACTATGTCTTCATGCGTTAACTGTGAAAATTTATTGCAGATGTGTGCATTATGTTTTCCTGTAATTGGGTATTACCTGTAGGAAATAAACTATTATTATTATTATTATATTTAGAACCATATGGTTGCCAAACAATATTACTTTAATGTGCAAAGCGATAGTAGCCAAAACCATGTCGTATTGCTGTAATACGACTTAGGGTCGACACCTCTTGAAAGTTAAATCCAAAATTTGTCTATGTTATCATCGGAACATGTATTAATTACTTCAAAGTTACAAATCTATTTAGTTATACTTATAGAGATTTTTGCGTTCTTGCTATTTGCAAATGTTACGTCTCGGTTACGTTATCGAAACTTCATAGGACGTCGCGGAACCAGTTCCAGAGACGTCACTGGAACGTAGCTAAGGAAAGGCCTCCTAATTTGGACCTCTTAAGGAGAAGCAAGGACTTTCATATCAGAAAACATCAAAGTATAACCGCAAATTCAAATGTTAATGCCGAACAGTGTTAGAAATCAAATGAAAACCAACGATATAGAAACAATTTGTTGTTTGCGATTAAATAAGCTATTTGTTTTATTAATCATTATTTCAATTTTCATGAGAAAGCGCAAATATTTTAATGCGCTTTTAATCATTTCTTTTTTTTTTTGGCGCCGGCACTGTCACAGTGCAGGCACACATAACAATAAATATTGCCTCGTGTACATGTTTCGCAGGGCCACTTCTTACACGTAAGGCATTACACTCGTCCTTCTCTTGATTTGGATTTTGAGTATGATTTGAAACAAATTAGACACAAACATGTGATTTCATCGTCCTTTGATTCACTAGATTACCTTTCTATACGCTTGGTTTTGTCAAAACTGAGTTTCTTCTTCTTGGTCAATAGATTTCCATGAATTCCTTTGGAAACAGCATTTTTCCGTTGTTTCTCCTTCAAATCATTTTTGTACGGACTTTCAGTAATAGCCAAAGTAGATTTAGAAATACCAGCACGCCTCCTTCTCTGTAACACTGGTAATGGCAAAATCTCCGGCACGAACACTTTTTTGACGCTCTAGTCTCTTGATATAGATGTAACCAGAAAAGATTCACGAGATAACCTGGTTTGCTACGTTTTCCAGACTATTCAAATCTGCTTGAGTTTGTATACCATCTCGGTGTGTTTGTTTTCATAGTTACAACAGAGAAGTCCGAATCTTGCAATACGTTCCTATCCAGAGGGTAGAGGCCACAATTAGTAAGTTCATTTACACATTTCCCACTGCTGCTACCCTCGCATAAGCTTCGTTCAGAAGCAGCGATATTTGAAGTGCATCACTTTTTCCTTTTATCCGAGATAAGAACGTGGTTAACTATTTCTTCTTCTATTGCAGGAGGGAGATTAGAAATATGCCCTAGTTTCTCCTTAGCTCCGATTGCGTATTTATTTGTTTCGTCGGAGCGTTGTCTTAGGAACGTTATAATGTCTTGCAACAGCATTTAGCTCGCTTCATTATTCCGCAAAGCTGGAAGCGCACTCTCCGTTCGGGCTTAGGACTATTTACAGTACTTCCCTAGCCTTCCATGGTTCTGAAATAGGGCTCTAATTTGAACCAGTTCAATTTAAGAAACCGCGTGCGGTTCAATTTAGGGAACTGATAACTAATAAAATTTCACAAACCTTTTCGTCTATTAAATGTACAGATAATCGCGAAACGGGAAAAATGCATGTAGAAGAAACTCTACTCTTTAATAATGGCACAAAATATTGAACATATTTCTTAGCGTTTTGCAAATATTCCTTAGGTTTCTTCACCACTAGCTTACGTCAATACCTACAGAATCACAGCCTAGCGTGATACTTTCATCAGGGACAATTACAGCTAACTGTTACCGGCTTCATTCGTGTTATGCAGCAAACGACAATGAGATTGTGCCAATTTTAAACTTTAACAGAAGTAGGATACTAGTCCATTTTAAATGACAGTCCAAATTAGGAGATCTTGCTCTACTTCAGAATAGTTAGTCACAGGCACGTAATAGGACTCTTACCATCACATTCCAGTGACTGGTGGCAAAAACTTTAAATCTCCTGTGTGACGATGACTGAAAGAACCCTAATATTCTTCACATTTTCGCTCTCTTTTTCTTTGGATGCATTCAGCCAAAGGAAAGTAAGTTCATTTATTCACTTTTTTCACAGAGGTTTTATCAGTCGTAGGAACAAAGTGTGCGGAAAATTTTGCCAATTCATTGTTATTTACAAGATACAATAACGATTCATACAAACCGCCCTATTTCAGCGTTTCAATGTAAAATCATCATTTTCTCCTCAATTGACCTCGAAAATTCTCACAAAATAGATTCCATCTTCAGACGGACGGTTTTGATAAGAATAAGGGAAATAGGTCGCTACGGAAAAAAAACGGGCAAACTGTAGACCTTTAACAACAAAAGGGAGAACATGCTTCTCGCAATATACCATAAATGTGCGTATAAGATAAGATATTTTTCACATCATATACTTCCGCTTATATAGGCTGCCGCACGCGCGCGAGTATATCGGGGAACCCAACCCTATTGTATAGGAAAGTATGCAAATACTACCTAACTTTGGAACCGCCCGCCCTTTCTCTCTGACAGTCGCATTATGGGATCAAAATTATTTAGACCGAAGAAGTTGTGCCGCCATAATGTGAACTCCACATAATAATCTGAGAGCGCTCCAGAGTCGAAGAAAAAACGATAATATATTTCACGTCTCTCGAAGGGGAAAGTGACGGTTGTCGTCTCGTTACAACGGGTTTTTCGCGACAGCTAATCCCTGTTAGGGGATGGATTATTACGGAATTGTTTTTGCGTTGTTACCGAAGGAACTGTGTCGATATCCGTAACGCATACATGAATGTATTGTAATGTGATACGCTACACATTACGTCGATATGGAGGTTTCGAGCACTCTTCTTTTGCTGTAACAAAAGCACTTCAGGAGATATTCATTTGAGATCTGCGTCAATCATTCCCAAATAAAAAGTTATTTGAATTTCAATTCGCATGCTGGAAACCTGCTTACTTGCGTTTATAACTGAGGGAAATGAAATGCTTGATTCAACAGTTTTCGAGCGATTGAAATTGTTTTATTCAATTTATACATACAAGGTGAAAAGTTACAAGCTGTAGATTGCATTCTGAACGACTGGAAATGGGAAGGATTATAGCTGCATGCATACATACCTATGCACGAGGCTACAGCACAAATTTAATAAGGTTCGACGAATTGTCATAGCTCGCTAAATCTCACTCTTATATCGCTATTGTTGCTATGAATAACAAATTAATAACCATTTGTCTAAACGAATTATTAGCTGTTTTCATCAGGATTCGCTAAATACCAATAAGTGAAAAGAATTTCAAAAATACCTAATTTCTATTGAATAGCAAGTAATCGTGAATCTGAATGAATGCACGAACGAATGAAGCTGTTGTAACCATGATTTATAAAGTTTGTAGAAATAATAATAAATCCAATATTACGTTCGCATTGTAATGAAAAAAATAAATAATAAGACAACCCTCACCTGATAATCAAAACGTACTCGTGCTTCTTTTCTCTTCATACCTATTCTTATATCGAAGCATGACATAATGTAAACCATAAATTTCGGTGACAGGGCTCATAAACAATATCAAAAGAAAAAAATAATGAACAGAGTTCTAAAAGTCAAAAATCAAATAAAATAACAAACAGAGATTCTAAAACCCTAAAAATAGTAAAAAAATTATTACTGAAAAATATTCATGTTCGGGATATTTATTAATCATAAATTCATAAAATCTCATACAACGATAATGAGCCGAGGAGCCGAGTCTAGAATATCTGTTACCAGCACTACCGGACGTGTATCGTATAAAATTTTATTTCACACTCAAACTATGGCTAAAAGTATTTTTTTTTTTTTTAGCATTTCGGGCACTTAGCCCATTAGCTACCTATCAAAAGCGTTAAAACCACACTCAACTATAGGGAGGACGCAGGACAATTTTTCACATTTCGGGCCATCGAAAGACTTAAAAGAACACAAACACAGTCAGGCCAACGGAAAACAGGAACAACCCACATAGGACTGAAACAATGGACTCTAAAAACGACAAACTATATGACAATGTTGCATGCCTTCATAAACTTTAATATTACCCAGAAAACCCTAATATTACCCTCTCTCAAAACTTGTACGATGTTGGTGGGCAGTGCAATGTGCGGTTTTATCAGTCCTTCCATAAGTGTGGCTCTTTGGACATTGTACAATGGACATTCAAAAAAGAGATGGTCTAGATTGCCGTTATCACAGCCACAAACACATGCGCTGGACTCCCTGATTTTTAATCTATTCAGGTGTGCGGGGAATAAACCATGGCCGAACTTAAGTCTAGTAATCGTTGTATAAAACCACCTTGAAATTTTATACCCTTCATGCCAGATCTTATGGTTTATTAGCGGGTGTATTAAAGCATACTGGGTTGGTCGAACAGCATTCAACTGTTTCCACCGATCCTCCCACTCTTTCCAAAGTTCGATTCTTGTGGAAATTAAAAGATCTCTCCAATGTATCCCCATTGGACAATCCTCCCCACTGGAAGCGGCCAATCTTGCCAACCCATCAACTTTTTCATTAGGTTCAATGCCCGAGTGACCTTTGATCCAATAAAAACTGACTAACAAGCCATCCCTTCTGATCTCCATGATTTTAGTTCTTAGTTTATATATAAAAGGATGCATTTGAAATCTGTTATTATTAAGAATCGCCATCAATACACTTTTAGAGTCTGACATAATACAAGCTTTACTAATTCGATTGTTTTGGATATAATCTACTGCTTTCACTATAGCCATTGCCTCAGCAGCGAAAATTGACATTCTACTGTCCAGGCGAAACATCCCGCTATAGTTATGTTTCGGAACCCATATTGCGCATCCGCTTTCATTAAGTGTTTTAGAAGCATCTGTATATATCAATAATTCACTATTTAGGTCGGCCGTTATTTTGTAATGTAAAATAGAGTCAGCAGTAGGATTTCCTGTATAAGACGGAAAGTGAACGTCTGGCTTCATTAAGAAATCAAAGTAATTAACATTAATATTTTCGTTTCTCATGATAATTCTATCTGATTTGCTAACGTATTTATACGCTTCTGCAATAAGAGGCGCCCTTCTGTTTTTCCAATATTTCCGTATGGTACTTAGGATAGTCAATCGCTTTATTTTGGATATTAATTTCAAAGAGTCACCAGCAAACAAATTAAAAATGTATTTTATCGCCAAGTATTTACGACGCAAATCTAGGGGCGGCTCCCTCGTCTCCACCCTGAGGGCCTCTGTCGGTGTAGAGCACATGGCACCAACACAAATACGAAGGGCAGTATTTTGAATAACAGTCAAACGACGTAGCTGCCTCTTCGAAGCTGACGCATAAAACAGACATCCATAATCCAAATGCGACCTGATGCATGTATAGTAAAAGTTTCTGGCAATTGTGAAATCTGCTCCCCATTTGACTTTAGTCACCATGCGCAAAATATTAATATTGGCATTACATTTTTGTACAACTTGGTTAATATGCTCAGTCCATTTGAATTTATTGTCAATGACCATGCCCAAATATTTTATAGATGACACGATAGGGAAAACTGAATCGTTTATCTTGATGTTACCTTGCGGGAGGTTCTTATGTTTACTAAAAAACATAACCTTGGTTTTGTTGTTGGATAGTTCAAAATTATGATCACTCAGCCATTTACTGCAGTTCTTCATTATCAAGGATAATCTTTCACTCAAAAGATCCTTCGATTTATCCGATGCCACTATGCAAAAGTCATCGGCATATTGTATTACTTCATAGTGAATGCTGTCACCATCATTAAAATCCGCTGTATACAAATTAAATAAGATAGGACTCAATATAGATCCTTGTGGGAGACCTACCGAACAAATCCGAGGACCATGATATTCATTACATAATCGGACAAAAATTTTTCGCTCTCTGTATAATTGCGTGATATTCCTAGCAGCTTTTCCCGAAATACCAAGGTGAATCAGCTTTTGCTCTAATATATCAAGATCGACACAGTTATATGCATTTTTAATATCTAAAAAGATAACTCCCACATATTTATTATTCGCGTACTCTAACTCAATAGACGCAATCAAGTCTGTCAATGCGTCTCTAGTCCCTTTTCTCCTTCGAAATCCATATTGATTTGCAGGTAGCATGTGATGTTCTTCCAACCACCATTCCAATCTATTTTTTATAATCTTTTCATAGACTTTGAAAATGCAGGATAACATAGATATGGTCGGTATGAATTTGCTAAATCCTTATTTGCCTTTGGTTTTAAAATAGGGACCATGATTATCTTTTTCAATTCTGAGACCTCTTCCCCATTTAACCACATCAGGTTGTACGCGGATAAAAATACATTTTTAAATTCTAATGGTAAATTGTTTAATAACACATATGGGATATTATCATGTCCAGGAGCACTATCATTGTATTTTTGTAAAGCGTCATTCAATTCACTCATAGATATATAACGATCAAAAAACTGATTTGGTAATACATTGTTAAGTGTATGCTTTCTATTTTCCACCCAATCTGGACTTACAGAATCTAAGAACTCAGGCAACCAAGGAGCGGACGGCTCCTGTATTCTGATGGATTGACGATTAAATTTCCTCATGGTTTTCCATATCTCTGCAGTAGGAGTGTCTCTATTTAGATTGGAACAGTAAGCCCTCCAACTATTTCTTTTCTTATGTTTTAGGAAACGTTTTGAATATGCCATAGCTTCCTTAGTTTTTATGTAGTTTTCAAGGGTCCTACATGATTTGTATTGTTGTAGATTTTTTTTCCTTTCATCGATAATACGACTACATTCCTCGTCCCACCAAGGTGCTGGAGTACGAGGACCAGGTTTAAAGGGTCTATTAACATGAAATACTTGGTTGGCCGCTAAGGAAATCGAATCAATTAGATACTTGATTTTAGACTGTGCATCCGGGCCTATCAATTCTGCGTTAATATTTTGCTCATACACTCTGTAAAGTTCTTAAGCTCAGATTTGACTATCTGCCATTTTCTTGCTGGATAAATTAAACTTTCAGGAATTGCAACATCGTTAATAGTTACATGTATTGGAAAATGGTCCGAACTAAACGAATCCTCTAGTACTTCCCATGTCATTCTGGAAGCAATTTCAGGAGACGCCAATGTAATATCAATCGCAGACCTACTTTGGTTTGGTTGAAGTATACGGGTAGGAACACCACTATTTATGAAAGATAACTCTAGGTGATCAATAGCATTCAGTAATATGTTACCGGCCCTGTCGGTTTTTGCAGACCCAAATATCTCCTGGTGTGCATTAAAGTCGCCCCCAATTACGACCGGAGCTGATTGTGAAAAGTGAGAAAATATGTTAATATAATCGTTAGATGATAGCACACTGTTCACTGTGCGGTATACGGCCACAAAATTAATATTAAATTGCGGGAGGTGAATTCCACAGATATTTGTATCTCGAAATGTTAATGGGCAAAGAATAGGATCAAACCTTATATTGTTATTTATTAATATAGCAGCTCCCCCATAGCCATCATCCCTACAGTCTTTATGTATATGATAATTTTTAATTCGATACGAATCAGTAGGTTTCAGCCAAATTTCGGATAGAAGGGCAATATGTACATTATATTCTGACAATAGATAATCTAAGTTTTCACGTTTAGCTCGAATTGACTGAGTATTCCATTGCAAAATGTTTAATTTCTTATTGTCCATTTTAAAGCAGAATAAAAATTACAATAAAACAAACTTGAAAACTATACTTATTATCTGAGACTACTAAATCAGGCAAAATTTGAATCTGAAGTATCTGTAGAATAACCCTCTTGGGAAGAAGACAGCTCCTTAAGATCAAAATCTGTTCTAGCTCCACCTTTTATTTTTTTGGCAATCCTTTTTAAACGACCTTTGAGAGCTTTAGATTTAACCAACTGAATACTTTTAATGATTAACTCAAGCAATGATTCAATATCGGAAGTATATGTCTTAGCAATATCCACAACATCGTGCCTACCTTTTACATCATTTAGAAACTTGCAAAATTCGTTAAAATTCATTAATTCTATTCTTTGTTCACTAAACAAATTTTCAAATTCCCTATAAGAGGGTGTGTCGTCAAAATTTAATTCATCTCGTTTTAATCGCTTAGACTCAGGTTTTTTAAAAGAAGGACCAAGTATTTTAGTTTTTTCTCTATCTAAATCTGTTACCGTTTGTAATAAGTTGCTTTCCTCCGTAGGGGTAGAACACGATTCATTTGACGAAGTTGCCTGACGTTTTTTTGATAAAATGGGAGAGGTATGTTTTGACAGCTAAAGTCATTTGTTTCTTTTGCTCCGACCTATTATCTACCTTATTACTAGAACATTGAACAGCTTCACGATTAACAACTGTTTCCACTTCCGCCTGTTGATTGCTTTCAGATATCGGAGAGTCGAAAGAAGTTAATGGGGCATTTATGCTTAATTGAGAGATAGAGGCTAAATTATGAGATTCAGGAACTTCACTATTGTTTAATAATGGACATTTTTGCGCTATATGCCCTAACTTTTTGCACGAGAAGCATCTAACTTCATCAGTTGAAATAAAAATTCGAAAGTAATTTTGTTTATACAAAATTAAGGCAGAATCTGGTAAGTTATCGTTGGTTTCTAAAACTACATACACTTGTCTTCGAAAACTAAGAACATGTTTGTATTCCGGATTATTAATTCCTGCTCCTATAAATGTGATCGGTGATACTACCTTTAAATTTAACCGTTTTAATTCATCGAGGATAACTTCATTTGGTATAGAAGGTGACACATTAGACAGTATAATTCTTTTTGCAGGAGAAACCAGTCTTCTCGCTTTAACGAATGTATTTTTTATTGTTATACCTTCCTTATCTGTAATAAATAAATCAACAATATCCTTGGAAGCTAAATAAATACATATCCTATTATTTGACACGCGGGATGCAAACAGGATATTCTTTGGACCAACTAAATTACCGGTAGCAATAATATAATCATCTTTATTAGTACTATCAATAGCATCAAAGATTATGGCTTGTTCACGATCTGGTATAGAGAGCTTAGTTTTATTTGTTTTTAAAGCAGTGGCAAAAGACGTGGGTAACGTGTCGTTATTAGGTGCAACCGTCTCAATATCCCGGCTATTTCCGTCCACAGAAATGCCGGAACCTTCTATTCCTTCCCGCAATGGCTCCATAACAGGTGCCCGCTGTTATCTATACTAAGAACAAACACGATTGGAATTGTGCTTGCTTGAGGTACAATTGGTCCCACCTCTCCAAACTGGATGGTGGGACAGCGCACGCATTCAAAATCTAACTCGATATGTTAACGAAAAAACCGCTCGAAGAATCGAAAATAAAATAAATTAAATTCTCAAAACTAACTTAAATTTGACTTATCTTTATAGAAGACACCATCCAGTGAAAGATGATCACTTTAGGCACAACTTCGATTAATAATTTCGCACCAAAACTAACTTTTTACCACAAGAAATTCGTATCTTTAATCATACGAAAAACCACGTGCGTTCACCGACAATTCGTAAACGCAACTCCTGAATAAGTGGTTATGCATATTTATAATTGAGAAAACGTCTTAAAGAAGAATATTATAGCACTAAGAAATAAGAGTTGCATATTAAAAAGATGGTGTGTTTAGAAAACGGTGTTAAATCATCCAATAGACCGCATTTATTTAGTTAAACAACTAGTAAAATTTGTCTAGTCTAGATCAAATAAAATGTGACTAGAAGTATTTTATAGTTCCACGTGTCAGTTGGACAAAATAATCCCTGAGCAATAGACAATACTTGACTATCTTTGCTCGTCAAATTTAAACTCGTATAGTTCTCGACAAAATAACACGAAAAGAGTGTGGACCTCTCCTGACTATTAAATTAGTCAAAAAAATTTTCAACAGTGTAGCTGCATCCTCATAGAAGATTATGAATAAGTGCACTGTGAACGAAAAAGTACTTTACTTGAAGCAAAATTAACAACATCAAAGAAGGCCGATCGTTCTGAAATTTTGCATAACTTCATAACTCTTCATTCACGACTTTTCTTAGTAGTATTTTGGCATACTTTTAATAGAAAAGGTACTTGATCGGAAACGATAATAATAGTTTTTGTTGCGTGGGCTTTCGCGGCCGGAATCTACTGTAAAAAGTTTTTCCGGGCGGTTGAGCCGTGGTCTTGTGGAATTACTTCCGTACGTTTCGTACACAACTGGCGGTGAAACATCTTCAGCGGCAAGGTCGAAAGTTTCCTTCGTGATGGCTCGTCGTTTAGTGATCCGATGTCATGGGCGATGTCGTTATATACAGCGTGTTAGGTAAACATGCAGCGAAAATTCAAGGGGTTATTCCTTAGCTTATTCTAAGAATATTTTGTCCTATGATGATTTTTGAAAAACCCGTTTGTTTCAAAGATACAGGGTGAACAAAATTTACGACAACCATATTCGATATTCGTTGAAATTATGAATGTAAATAAAAGCATAGTGTACACCAATGAGTTTATCAAGTACAAAAAATTGTTTAGAATGCTTTGTTATTTTTCGAACTCGATCACATGAAACAGCTGTTTTATCTAGTAGTGGATTTCATTTGACCTCATCGGTCGCATTTGTTTAGATTGAGTTTGGCTGTTTGACGTGTCTTTAATAGTTAGTGAAATCCTCTATCATAATGTATATGAACACCGAGATGACTGATATGCATTTTATGCATGGACTTGCTGATGGCAATTCATTAGAAGCAAGACGATTGTACATTGAACGATTTCCTGTCCGTAATGTCCCCGACCGAAAAATCTTCGAAAACATTCATCGACATCTTCGTGAAACAGGCTCAATGAAACGAAGTGGGGGCCAGGAAGATCAATGACTACAAGAACGGTACAATTGGAACAAAATGTGCTGCAAATAATAGAGGAAGATCCTGGTAGTTCTACGCGAAAAAATGCAAATACTTTGAATGTAAGTCATTGGACAGTTTGGAAAAGTCTTAAGAAAAATTTGTTGTATCCATACCACATTCAACGCGTTCGGACACTACCACCTGCTAATTTTCCCCCTCGTATTGCATTATGTCAATGGATATTGCAAACATTAGTTCGCATCCCTCTATTCCTGACAGAGATTCCTTTTACCGATGAAGTCAGTTTCGCAAGAAATGCTATACGGAATTTTCATAATAACCATGTGTGGACAGATGAAAATCCGCGTGAAGTATTTGAAGATCGTTTTCAACATCAGTTCTCGTTGAATGTTTGGGTTGCAATTGAGGGTGACTATTTAATTGGACCGGTATTTCTACCAGTGATCGCAAGTAGTTGTGAACCACGATTTTTGGAATAGTTGGTGCCTGATCTTTCTCAGCAACATACAGAGATCGCTAGATTGGTCGAAGTGGGCCCCACGCATGGCCTGCTCGATCCGCAGACTTAAACCTCCTAGATTATTTCTTCTGGGGATATCTGAAGTCAATAGTTTACGCTACTCCAGTGGAGACGATGATTTGGACGATTTGCCAAATCAGATAATTGTTGGATGTAACTCAATTAGAAACGACCCTGGTGTGTTTGAAAGAGTTCGACAGTCAATGACGAGAAGATTGAATGCTTGTATCCAGGCTGCAGGAAGCCATAGTCCAGATTTTCTTTTATTTGTTATATAGGTGTCCCATCGATTAGATTTTTTTTTTTTTTGACTTCTAGAGGGAATTTGATTTTGAAACTTGCAGTGTAATCATGTCCCATTGTGATCTATTTAAGAAAAATATTTTCAACTTTGTAGCTCTTTCTATATACAGACTGTAGATAGCAAACTTTCTTATTTTAAATGGATTGATGCAATTTTTATCGATCAAATAAATTTACCGAGTCATTTGCAACTAGTTTATATGAGGGTTCTCTATCCTTGAACTCCACCGTTTTTGAGATATTTGCGATTTTAGCGAGTTTGCACTCTTTCATATAAAACAAATTAAATAGTTGAGGTATCAGATATTTAGGGGCTCTACTACTGTCGATGTAAGTACGAAGACGTAAGTATAAGACGTTATGGCAATAATCGCTTAATTACATACAGGATGTTCAAAAACATATCCCGCATGTGGTTATCTTTAAGTTAAGCTAATAAAACTTTTTTCTTTCAAATGGACCATGGTATTTTTTACTCCAGAATTGAATGCAGCATAAAATTCTATAGCAATTGATATCAGGGTTTGGTATACCTATTCTCGATAGTTTTTGAAATATAAGCATTTCTTGCATAACATTACTAAAAATATGCCTAAACTCCAAGTTTGAAGCAAATAAAATGAGTTTTTTTCCTATATTATTTGGTTAACCTATCTAAGTGTTTGTTTCATGTATCTAACTAATTACTGTCTTACTAATAATAAATGCCTTTTAGTTACAGAGAACGTACATTAATTATTAGATATTAGTAAGCCGTGAGACGCGATAACAACTGATATCTATGCTGGTAATTCACCGAATTGCGCAGTAATAGATAAGCTTACGCAATATTAAAATTAATTAATAAGTTATATCGTTTATAGTAAGTCCTACATTGACAATCAAAAGAAATAAGAAAAACAATGAAAGTTGTAATTTAGATTAACTCCACATTCAGGAACAAATTGATCAAAGTCTTCGAAAATGTCCTTTCTGAATACATTAATAATTTCTTAGTTTTTTTTTAATTTGCTTTATTTTCGCTGTATTTAAGAAGCAGGTGAAAATATTAAGATGTACATTCGCTGTCGCATAATAATTAAGGCTTGTTAATATTTTATAGTGAACTTGAATTCTTTAAAATTACTGGTAATTGGAAAACTTCCAGTAATAAATATTTCAAATATGAAACCAAACAATGCAAAAATAGATAACGTGTAATTCTAGAAAACAAAATACAGAGTACTTTTAGGAAAAATATTTTATTTGCTTGAAACTTGAAAATCAGTCAAATTTAAGCAAGTGATGCTAATATTTCAAAAACTATCAACAAAAGATATACCAAACCCTAATATCAATCGATGTAGAATGAATTTTACGCTGTATTCAATGCTGTAATGAAAAATAGCATGTACCATTTGAAAGAAAAAAGTTTTGTTAGCTTAAAAGTATCTGCATTGGAGATGCGTTTTTGAACACTCTGTATGTGGCTCAGTTATTTTTTTAGCACTTTGTACCTATATCCTTGTATAGCTTATACTTACATTGACTTTGGCGGAACCACTAAATATCAGATATGTCATAAATTATTTAATTTTTTTCGAAAGGGTGCAACCGTCAAAAATTCAACAAGAATGAAAGAAATCTCAAAAACGATTGAATTTAGTGATAGAGAACCCTTATACAAACTAGTTACAAATGATTCCGTAAATTCCTTCGATCAATAAAAATTGTATCAATGCATTTAAATAAGAAAGTTGATATCTACACCCTTTATACCGAAAGAGCTATTAAATTGAAAATATTTTCCTTAAATAGGTCACAATGGGCTATAATTACACTGCAAGTTTTAAAATCGAATTTCTGCTAGAAGTCAAAAAATATACTAACCCATTTCAGTGGAACCAACTATATAGGTACATCAACTGTCTATACATTATCCTAGGAATTGAAATATGCCTCTGTGCTGGAGGAACTTTGTTATTGGTTAATAGTAACACGATGCAAAAGTTAAAAATTAGATCCAATACCACTATAAATGATGGAGAATGTCGGTATACCGCAAATCGACCACCTGTAGCTAAATTCCTTGGTTTAGTGGTGGGTTTAAGCCTAACTTAGGTAATCTATCTCAAAGGGATAGTTTAGGAAGCAAAACGTATGTAAATTAAGACAAGTCGGAACCTATACAGGGGCCAAAGCTGCTTACTTCGTAATGTTGCAGTCGGATATGATTTATAGTTTAATTATCTTGGAGTATACAGCGAAGGTAGAGAAAATTCAAATTCATTCATATCAGTGTAGAAATATGAAATATTTTTAACAGTGACGCCCATAATCATTTTTTAAACAAATAATCGTTTCAAATGAATTCTTTATTTATGCAAGGTGCACGCTTTCATTGAAAATATTTTTTATTTTATGTCCTTTTTATTTAAGAAACATTAACCTTTATCTCTTCGCAGAATAGGTAAAGATAACAACCTTAACGAAATTTGCTTTGATGTCAGTGGCGTGGGGTATGTAGCGGCAACCGATTTCAATAAATTTAAGGAACTATATTATTATATAAAAAGCAAGTGGTTGAAAATCCTTTAAAAAATTAGAATACTGCAATAATAGGCAACAATATTAGAGATTCTGATTTTTTGTTTAATTTGTCGGTGTTAGTTTTAACCCTTCGCGAGTAAGCCACTGAAATGTACTTCCAATGCTGTGGATATAAATAAAAATTCGCATAAAAAATTGACAATCTGTGTTGCGTTACAACAACGAAAGTATCTGAAAGTAAGTTATTCTTAATTTTTGTTTTCTACTCTGTCTAGAATTACCTAATGAGTTACATTTATTTTTTTTCGGCAAATAAGCTTTTCATGCACTCCATTCATGCGCTTGGTGGTCGTCGCACTGCATTAGTGCTTATATATCAGGCAGTAACTTTGTACAAAATTTGTGTAGTAAAAACTTACATCCAAATTAATACATTAGAAAGCGAAAACTGGTCACTTCTTAGAGCAACCTTGTACTTACCTACTACTATTATCTTTTGCTGTTTAAGTTTCCGTCATAATTTAGATTTATTCATATCTTGTCTTATGTTAACACGGAATAAAACAAATCTATCAATTTCAGATGAATTATTTGTTCTGGTTTTTCCTCATAAGCAGCTACATTGCGCACGCTATCAGTGAAACCTGTGTGGGTTTCTCAGATAAAGATCTTCAACTTCAAACTGCAGTTCAATACACAAAGACGGAAGAATTTCATGATTTATTCGAAAAGATTCAAGCCACCAACCAGTGGCAGGATTATCGAAACTATATAATGGAAAACCTTGCGATCGACATCGAAAAAGTAATAATCAATGCTGATCCAGCAGATACCCTAAAATCCCTCAGAAGAAAAATTGAACGGATAGTGCCGTTACGGATTAGGATCCAGTTAATGCTTGCGCCTGCATCGTTCGATTTTTTTAAATTTAAAAGCTTGTGTAAAGCTTTGAAGGAAGTGCCAGAGACTGGCACCATAAAGAAAAATTTATGCAACAGAAATGTGAATGTAGAAGAACTCACTTCAGGATTAATATGATCTAAAACAATTGAAATAAATAAATAAAACTTTACTAACGGTGGCGTTTTTATTATTTTTTATGTGGTCTTTCAACCTTTTAAACCAGGCTTTTTTACTTTAACTTAAGTAGAAGACAAGAATATTTCATAGAAAAGGTTTTTATAAATGATATCTAGTTATAAAAATCCTCATTATAAAAGCATCATATTCATATATTTATAGATATTGTCTTTCAAAGTGCAAATATTGTATATACAAATCTAGTGTGAATAAATGAGCCTCTTCTGAACTATTTCATTAACCTTAAACATATTAATTTGTGGAAATAATTTTTAACAGAGTACCCGTCTATTTTTAAACTCATGTCTTGTTTACTCAGATACTTCTTTTCAGAAGATATATTAAAATAATCCAAACGTAATGAGTAACCTTGCATCACTAATTTTCCATTGTTATTAGCCACAAACATTTGTTTACATGGTGTTTATGCAAGGAATATTAACATTTGTGAGCTCACTGTAACACAGCCATAAATAACTTAACAAAACTTCTGGTTTCATCAGCATAAATACGGAAGTTTTTGCTATATAAGATAAGATAGTGTCTTAATATAATAAGAGATAACGCAAGAAAAGCTTTGAAAAATTAGAAATTAACAGCTTTACTAAAGTTTGTGTTCAGTTTGTTACCTGCTTATGTCTTCGAGAGCAAGTTGATACGCACATACCTGCTTCTTAACAATCTTATAAACCACGAAGAATATATTAAAAGGTAAGGGCTGTAGTTCTATCTTTGAGGCCGGTGATATTTACCCTTAGATTGTATCCAGCTCAATTAATAAAATAATAAAAGAGATTTTTGAATATATCTCTACAATCAGCAACTTTATAAATATAACACTTCATCACTTATCCATGTAAGTCCTTTGCTGCTCTGAAATCAATTTCCGCCAATTGCCGTTTGCTGAACAAAGCTACGGAACACCTACTATGCGAATCCCTGATTTTATCATACTTCAGTTATGGTGATGCAGTTATTCAAGCTGTATTACTCCTGAAGACTCATACCACGTTTAGGTCAAAACAACCTTAGAAAGAATATGATGCGAGAGGAATGCAAAATAGCGACTCAACTAAAAACTCGTACGATTTTAAAAATACGGTAAAGAAATCCAACAACATGAAGGTATTAAAAACGCAAGAGATTTCGAGGTGAATAAAGGTATCACAAGAAAACAAATAAATAGGAGAATAGCAATTCGTAGAAAGAGAAATGACACAATTACAGCAGCTGAAAATAGAAAATAGATATTTCTTTCTCAACTAAAACACAGTATAAGCTAGAGCTGGAATAGATACTTCCTAAAAGTATCTTCGATATTTGTGACAGATAATTCGTCAACAAAATATATATTATTAACCCTACGTAGACACACTACAATTTGCGCACTTACCTAGACACACATGGGTCTGTGGTGTCCGGCCGTTTTTTACCATACTTAGACTTGTTTAAAAAATCTGAAAAAATTCAGGAGATTAGTTTGAAATCTATAGAAGGAGATCATGCATTACGTTATGGATAAAAATTATTTTTTATTACTCTTATATCAATGAAAAGTGATACGAAACACGAGAAAAGCACGAATTTCTAAAAACGGTCGGACACGACAGACCCATGTGTGTCTACGAAGGGTTAAGATGCTAGATAGCAAGATACTTTCTTTTCGAACTATTTTAAGATACAAGATAGTTAGAAAAGTAACTTAAAATAATATCTCTGATACTAAAATGTATTTTGGATATTAAAAAGTAGCTCACATACTAAAAAGTATTTCATATGTAAAAGCCACACAGCACCACTATTAAACTAGAAACAAAGATAAAAAAATGCATTCTTAAATGTATTTTAACAAATTACACTAAATATCTACAAAAAAAGTAAATAATATTAATAAGTATTTTCAAGAATTGAATTTTGACGAAAGCTATAACCAATGAAACGATATAAATTAAGTTTGAAGAAATTCATTCACTAAGCTAAAAGTGAAGATATTTATTATTGTTTATTTACACACATTCGTTTATTTAGTAAACAATTTGGCTGCACAATATTCATGTAGATTAAACAGGCTTGTATGTTTATCACCGCAATTATATTTTTAGACAAAAGTAATTAGTCACTTGTCAGCAACTGGCCTAGATTATTTGTGGAGCATAATATTAATCGGCACTAAATAAATTTCTAGAATTTTACATAACTACCCTAAAGAATCTAACAAAGCATGAACTAAAACTATGCCTCATATCTCTAATAACCCCTTTTTGTTTCCCATGTAAACGCACACAGGTTCTTCATTTTCTAATGAGATAGCTAACCATTTATGAAGTAGCTGTTGCATAAAAAGTAAGTTTACATACTTTATGGTTTCTTAGATACAAAATATCTTAGATAAAGTATCTTACACACAAAACCGTACTTAAATACTTTTTTTACTTTTTACACTCTGCTACCAGCGATGATGTTAGAAATCATCTACGACAAAATAATATTAACACACTTGCCTGCGAAAAGCCAGACTTAAGAAATATAAATATTGCAGCTTTCAAAATTGCTCTAGGAGAAGAGACGTACGAAAGCATGCTTAATCTTGAAACCACTTAATACAATAATACAACCATACAGGCAAAGAAATTTCCGACCAGCAACTCTAGAAGCAAAATTGTAGTTATTTTAATACAATCATAATGTTAATACAACCAAGTGCCGTCGTATAAATAAACAATGATACATCAAATTCTTGGCTATCTATAAGAAACGGATTAGACGGCATTTGGCGCCACTGCCGGTGAGCTAGCGGGAAATGGCGCCCGACGCCGTCAAGTCACAGATGGACAATCGAGCGCCCTTGAATTTGACGGCTACGGCTTCAAAATAGTTCTTTTTGTTACTCACAGGATATACGAAGAGGATTACTTTTTTGTTTTCAGCTATTTAATTGTTTTTCTTGTGTTTCTCGTTATATTATCATTTTTTCATGTTTGGAGCAATGCAATGAAAATAGTTCTCGATTAATACGATAATTGTAAAGAAAAGGTTCTTTCAATTTTGATGATATAATTATTCTTATTAAAATATCATATTAAAATAAAGACTTTTATGTTTGAAAATATTAGTTTTTTGATACTTTTCGAGATACAAGAGAGAACCTCTTTGCTTCCTTTTCTAAGATTGCGCGTAAACGATAGGCCTATGATAGAGCAGAGTGATAGAGCAAACTGGGTCTAGAGCCCAGCAAACCACTCTACACTACAAAAATTAAAGTGCACCCTCACTCAAAGGCACGGCTAAATTGTTTAAAATGTAACATTCTACTGAGAGAAATGATGAAAGATAATAGTATTTACTTCTAGCATAACAAAATACTTCTTAAAGAGAGAAATCGTTTTAAATCGTGCGTTAGGGGAAGTTTCGCTATTAAAATTTTTGTGATATTAATATTATTGTATAAGATCGCCGGAAAAAGATAGTGAGAAAGCAATTTGAAATACTCTAAAACAGCATTGACATGACCGTTTTAATCGTCACTTTTAGCTTACTTGACGCTGCTAAAGGTTGAATGACGCCATACGGGAGCTTTTTACTTGTGAACCTTGCCTTTTTTTTCATTAACAACCAAATTGTTTTTATTATGTTTAGAATAACTTTTCCTTAAATCTAATCCTGCCTACTTTCCTCGTTCCAAAAATTATAGCAAACTTCTTTACCCATATAGTAGGAATATGTTGAATCTACCCGAAATTGTCGTAAGGATGACAGTTTTCCTACATCACTACGATAGTAATGTATATTCGACATAATTTGTATACATTCCAGACACAGCCACAAAATATTTATCTATTTATCGGGTAAACATCTTATGGGGACTGTGATCATGCAAATGGGATTCACAACGCATCACAGCGCAGTGAGCTCTGCAAATTAACCTCAATGCGAGCTAACTTTTTAACGTACTAATCTCATAATATTATTAAACTTGTCAAATTTTGATTTAATATAGCACTTGTTGAAATGAGTATGAGACCAGCTGTTGAACAACAGCTGGTTTCAATGTGCTTAATGAAATAATTTATTTTAATCAAGTAAACAAATTACTGAACTATCGATGTATCTTGTTAAGTAAAAAGTGATGTCGTTTCTTGTAAACAACTAAATATTTATTAGAGTATTAGCCGTACAGATATTTGACAAAACATATTTTTACTCTTCCAACAAAGATATCTTGTTCTGCAACTAACATCGGTTGCTTTCAAATTAAACCTGCATTCTTTCATAAGGAAGAAAGATGCTTACCTAATTCCACAATACCTAAAAAACTACGTATGGTGCTTCTTTATCAGAAATAAACGTATAAAGGACCACAGGTTCTCTGAAATGTCCTTTCATTATCATTGCCAGGAACAACTAATAAAAATATCGTTTATTTTCAACTTTCCTTTAACACAAAATTATATCGTAAGGAATTCGACATAATTTTATTTATGTTCTAATTATAAAATTCTATTTTTTATTTACTGCAATTAATAATAAAAACTTCTATGCACTACCGGTTTCGGCCTTTCCTGCCTTCTTCAGGTGCATTAATTATTTTGAAGTAACATAAATACAAATATTCAAAATAATTAATGCACTTGGAAAAGGCAGGAAAGCCGAAATCGGTAGTTCAGAAAAATGTTTACTATTAAATGCAGTAAATAAAAATAGTATTTAATAAGTGGGAAGTATTTTTCTACACCTTTTCCAAACTGAAAGTCTAACCCAATTATGGACATAAAATCACCATTAAATTTTGTTTTTATTTATTTTTACAAATTTAATAAAAACCAAGTATATATGAAAAGGAAATGTGATTTTTAAATCCAGCATTTTACTTACAGCCTCCTTTTTACTTTAATTCTTTAACGCTCACTGGTCGAATATTTAATAACCAGCCTCATTCTTTTCCTTGTTTTTTTTTTTTCATTGAAAATAGATTAAAAATACAATGAAAAGTAACTAACTTTATGAAGACTACCTTTTAAATGATTAAATAGCTCAAACCAATTATATTTATCAATTTCAGATGACTCATCCACTCTGCCTTTTCTTCTTGAGCACGGTTATTGCGTCTATCAGCAGTGAGATCTGCACGGGGTATTTAAGTAAAGATCTTCAACTACAAGCCGCTATCCGATATACAAAAACGGAAGAATTTCATAAATTCTTCGAAAAGATACACACTACCACCCAGTGGCAGGATTATCGAAATTATATAATACAGAAATTTAAAATCGATATCACAGATGTAATAACCAATGCAGATTCAACGGATACACTGAAATCGTTGAAGCAAAAAATCGAACACAAAATACCTTTAAGAATAAAGATTTATTTTTTGTTTGCACCCGGGCGGTTCGATATTCCAAAACTTGAAAGCTTATATAATGCTTTAAATGTAGTTCCAGAAGTTTATACCTTAAAGAGGATTTTATGCCAAAATGGCGTCAGTTTGGATGAACTTGTTTCAGAAATAATTTAACCTAACACAGCCATCAATCAATGCAAATTTTATTTTGTTTAGCTACGAATTTTATTAAAATAAAGCAAGTATATCATTTTTTAATTATTGAACTGGTGCCAATGTATTCTCAGAATTGTAATGTAGCGAAAAAATATGGATTTTCACATTTAGATGTATGTTAATAAAAATATCAGGCATACAACTTAACTGCCTCTAAATTTTATGGCTAGATAATTTTGTGCACAAGCCATCAAACATTTCTTATCTCAAAGGTTTGCACTGCCGAAATTTATTTCATTTGTAAATATCCTCGGTTAGAAAAGATACACGAATTACAAATCATAGTACTCATGTGAACATATTGAGATCGTTATCTATGATTTAGGTATTACATGAAAATCCTATTCGTATCGCAAAGTTGTTTACTGCTACAATACTTTTTTTTCTAGAAAAAAAATTAGGATAGTGTTCATAGCGAAAGTACTATGAATCATAGATAAGTTACTTCATCTACGATATTTACTCATCAAAGCCAAGTTATTTTGTCTAATATGGGTAAGTTTTCATATGACTGGTTTAAGTGGTAGGTAATCGCATACACTGAAATTTGGTTGACTCGACCAAATTTTAGTTGTATTGACTAAAATCTTTATTCAAATACGGGCCAAGCAAATAATTTTGTTAATAAATTTGTTTGTTGTAACAACACCTTTAATAGAATGAAACAAATAAAATATTTTGCTCAAATAAAAGTTTTATTGGATCAAATGTATGTAATACTTAAAATAACTAATTATTTCATTGAAATAATGAGATATATATGTTTGGTTCAAATAAATGATCAAATGGAATATTTACTTCAAACAATAAATTTTAGTGAGTTAAATAGAAATAATACACAGAAGAACAAAACATTTTGTTGAAACAATTAGATTTATTTGCTTATTTGAAATATATATTTTTTATAGTAACAATATTTTTCCTTTAAGTAAAATATATACTGTGCTTTACTTTGCTAAATATTTAATTGAGGTTACTGCGTTCCTTTTTTATTTCTCAAACAATTTTGTAAGAATTACTTACCTTATATCTGTTACGGCAACTCTTTTATTCCTTAATCAAATTTATTATTAACTCTTACCACAGAATTTCACTATTCAATAAAGCGTTACTACAATACTGAATTGTGAAGTTTTGTGGTAAAAGTATGGAGTAAATCATGTAGTAAGGTGTTTTGAAGTGCTTAGTGTTACTGCCACAGTTTTTGAATACCTGTGTGAAATTGAATATTCCTACATATATGTACGACACCGATTTTCAAACCAACTAAGTAGATACTTGTAATTAGTGATGGATACCAAATTTAATAAACAAGAAAATGAAATCTGCGGGTATCTTGTTATATGTAGGTACAAACATAGATGCTCGAGAAGATATGAACGTGCATAGCATTTCTACTACTAAATCTATATGGGTGGGTGATAAATTAAAAAAAATTCATTTAAATGCATTCCAACATGAATTATAGGAAACAATTAAAGTTGTTTGCTAAAATCATTTCTATGTAAAATAAACCGTATCTTAGACAGAATGTTGAAATGCTGCGTTTTACATGTCAAGTCTAGTGTATTCTGACGTCATTTATATAGTTTATTATGTAAGTATTATGAATATAATTTGGCTGAACACTAAATAGTACCTATTTGAAAGTCTAATACATTGGCATAGGTTATTAGGTGAAATGTGTAAAGTTTGCGTATTTGCTAATGTTGGCAACGGTAATATAGGACCTTAACATCTATTTCAGTATAATATATATTACTTATTACTATTTACGGTGTAAACATAAAAAACAGGAAATATCAACTAGCCAAGAGACCTACACCGATTAGCACAGGATACTAAGATGTCATAATGTCTGGCAAAAATTAATTTAGTGAGTAAAAAAATGAGAGATTAAATACAAACAGCCAGCTGCACTGTTTCTGGGAGCTGCAAATCAGACGGCTGCACAACGTAGAAAAAAGATTCTTGAAAGATTACCTTGCTAGAAATGTATTCCAAATGTCAAATCAGAATAAACTTATTGTTAGTACAAAACATAGAGTTTCTTCTTTTCTTTTCGCAAATTGCGTATAAGTTCATTTAAGTGTTTAAAACTGAGTGTTTGAAAGATTTTACCGAATATTGAATTTTATTTTAACGTCACTTCTGCCTTGTCATGACCAGATCATGGCTCATATTTCTGTCATATTTCCCCATTGTCACAACATATTTTTTTTTATATTTGACTGTCACTGCACCAGTAACAAACCTGTCAGTTTTGAGATTTTAATTTCCAGCAATTCAATCACTAATATTTTCTATGCATAGTACAAAAACTTTTCAGTAATATGTATTTTTATAACATACAATGAAAGTGAAACTTGACGTATACTTGGTAAATGTTACGATCCTAGAAGGTAGACAATAATGCTTGGCCGAATATGGATTCTTACGTTCATGTAAGAGTGGGTAACAAGAAAAAATGTACCAAAATAGTCAGAAGTACAGACTGTCCATTTTACAATGAGGTAAACCTTATTAGTTGGGCTAGTTGATACCTAAAGATACTTTTCAGTACTTTGTCTTTCAATTTGAAACGGACCTACAGAGCTTGATAGACAAGACAATCACGTTAACAGTTAAGTAATTGGTAATTTCATTATAAAATTCAAACAAAAGCATTAATCAATAGGTAATTAGGCCTAGAACTTGTTGGAGGAAGAGGAAAATGTTAGGATATTGTAGTTTAGACTTGGCAACGATTTGGAGTCAACCCGGTAAAAATTAAAATATTTTTCCACACATTGCGTATAGCTCTAAGACCCTCTAATGTTTTAGGACATCTATTTTATCAAAAATGGGCGATAATGTCCGCAAGAACAGCAGAATTTCTCGGCCCAAGAGGGTATCTTAAGGTAACCCTTTGTATTACGACCAAAGGTGAGCATGCTAAAATACCGCTAACGCATCCCGATATTAACGAAGAGATTGAAGGGTAACTTTAGACGTTTGTACATCCCATCACTAGCTAAAATTATTTTCAGTAATCTTTTGCTGCCAGAAGGAATTACAGTGCAGAGGCGGAAAGCCGTATTTCTGTTTAAAGTTTACAAGGGAGAGGATGTTATAAAATTTAAGTCATTCCCTAAGAAAACTTCAGCACTACCACAAACACAAAAGAAGGATTTGCCAAGCAGTATTGTAGCAATCACATTTGCAGGCATTACGGTAAGATTGCCTGTTAAATTGTAGATTAATAATAATGCGAGGTGAAACTATAACGGACGTTCTTTACGTACACCCGTATAAAAACCAAATTTTATATGTTCCAGGCAACCACAACAATTCAGAAAAATACTTCCACTCCAGTATGGAATGAGATGCTAGCAATTGGTGAGCTATTTCCACCATTATGTCAAAGAGTTAAAGTGTCGTTAAAAATTACTAATTCGACATTGATTGGGGTCAAATACTTAAATTTATATTCAATAGCTAACGACCAAGTGGACGGTTTTTTACCAACATTTGGCCCCACTTTCATCCATTTTTATAACAGAGATAAATTTGGTGAGGTATACATAGGAAAGGTGCTTATGTCCTTACATACCCAACTGCAAAACGTAACCATACATGGGAAAACGGGCTTGCGTAAGCCTATTATGCCTATAAACGAGGTAAGCAATCGCCGCACTTTTACACCTCACCCCAACTATGATAATTGCAGAATAGTTTATACAAATATGAACCCGTCCTCCTTTTTGGTGCTATAATGGGAGTAAGTGGAATAGACAGACGATTTTCTAAGAAACCAATAAACTTCCAAATATCCATTGGAAACCCCAACATACAGCAACCTATTGATCCCGCTGGAGAGGGATGTCCTTTGAATATTACGCAACCATACATCCCAAAAGCAACTAATCAATTACATTGGTATTTAGACTTCGAAGATCAAATACCATGTTTTTCCTTTCAAAATACCTTCCCAGATTCAAGAAGAAGATTCTATAACGCCAATATGATTAGGAAGTTATGCGCAGGCTTTGTAAGTAATATTGTAACTGTAATATTGTTGTTAGATCTGTAACCGCTTATTCTAAGATTACAAATTTTGAACCGTTACTATCAATGAATCGTAAAGAATGTTAGGCGCAATCTTGCATATAAGCGTAACCTAAAATACACATAACAAACATATCTGCACCATCTTCAACAACATATTAAATGAATTTGTTGAGTGCTACATCCGCAATTATCTTGTTTGTTATAGATTCCAGTTCGATCAATTCCCTCTTAAGTATCGGTTCAATAGCTTATATTATTATTCAGAAATAAGATTTCCAAGCAACATCATGTGTCATGTTATAACGGGTAAGAGTTACATGTCAAAAGCGTTGAATAACTATTTATAATGCACAGACTGATTGAATAAAATATTAATCTTGATATATACATCAAATGACACTTTTACACAGATCTGTAAATGTAGAAACTGAAGATACTATAATTACGAACTTACACATTATCATAGTATATGTCAAAAAATAAATACGAGTGGAGGGAGGGGGCGGTTTAAATAGGCAATCAATCTAACCAAGTCATATAGTTGCGATCCGTAATGCACAATTCTTGATACCTAATATTTCGATTTTTAATTCATTATGCAGTTAAAGCCTTTTTTTACCGACGGATATTCTTAATCCTTATTTATAAATATTTAAAACTGTGCATTTTATTGTCGAAATTAAAATGTTATAGGCATTAATGTATGAATAATTTGCTCCTGTTTGAAACCGCCGCCCCTGTATCTACTCGCTTTTCTAAATCGCCCGATTCTACTCTAATTTCTCTTGTCGTCATTAAATCCTCCAACCCTATTTTATTCGCGTCCTTCCGAAATTTAAGTTTCCTCAAACGAAAATCAACTGGTAATATATCCGAAATAATACACGCCGCGTTTGTCGAAATAGATGCATATGCGTTCGCGGTCCTAACCGTTAACAATCTTTGGGCCCCGATTAATGTTTTTACTTCTCTAATTTTACACTAAAAAAAAGGGACTGGAGTTAGAAACTACAGTGAAGTGAGAAGCACAATCATCACTATTCCGCTAGCAAAATATATCACGACCTTTCAAACAGAGACGTACGTAATATTGCCTTGTGCAACAGAAATTAATTAAAGAGTTTATAAAATTAAAGGCCTATTGCAATAGACAACCAGGTCACATTAGTGAACTCTAGAATACAATCAAGACTGGTTTTGGGAATGTATTCGACAACTGAGTTAGCTTGACAGACCACAATAAAATTTCTTTACTGTAGGTGCGCGAATATTCAGCAATCGAGAGAAACGAAAAGATCTATAAATTAGCAAAAACGGATAATCAGACTTCATATATAAGCCCAGAACTTGTTTTAGAATTGTTTAAATACACAGAACGGGAACAGGTAAGAGGTCGACTCAAAGAAAAGCACAGAGAACACTGGAGAAAAACAACCAGGTACATTCATGGAAAGTCTTTATTAAGAAATCATCAAAGAGGACGGCTGAAGACTTACTGCAGCTTAAAAGGAATCATTTTCGCATCATAGCAAGTCTCCTAACATGATACCTACAAAAAATTGGATTAATACTAAAGATACCAACTGCAGATTATGTAACAGATGATCAGGTAGTTGAGAAATTAATTCGTCCATGCAAATTCCACCATTAATATATTAGTCTGTTGAAAAATCGAAGCGTTTAAACGTGAAGGAGGGTTAAGGGACGGATAATCATGCATCCGGTTGCCAAGTGTGAATCGTTTGCTATTGATGTAAAATAAATTAAATTTGTTTGGAGATACATACAATACACGAAATCCAACCACAAAAAATCGGAAATCGGATGTTGAAAATCTGATTAAGAAGTCCGCCTCAAATCTTAAAATGCCGTTTTGTAACTAGCGTCTGTAATAAGTTTATTTACTAGCTCCAGAAGACATGTTTTAAAATAGAAATTCAAGTTTAAAAAATGGTTTTTTTAATGAATGAATCCTTTAAGTTTTAAGAAACGTGCGACCAACCTAAACTATCAAATACGCACCTTTTACAGGTGTTTTAAAGACCCTAGTTACAAAAATTTTAAAGTCTAAACATTTATTCAAATATTGTGTGTGGTTTGGATTTTGTACTGATAGGTACATGCAAACATATCTACAACAATGTTATTACTAAGATAAACAGGTAACTAGTGGGGAAAGTACAAGTACTTAATGTGTACAGATTATAAATACAGATAAAGAGAGTAAAAAAGGGTCTTATAAATATTTTTCCATTTTTCGTAGATTAGACTCTGGTGGCTCATTGCTCTTTCATAAACTTTGAAGTTTGCACGGTTATCGGTAATAGTATTAATCATAAAGTTGCATATTACACTGTATATTACATGCACTTCAGATCACCAAACGATAAGATTTCAAAAAAGATCACATGGCAACACAAATCCTTTTAATAATTCAATTTTTATTAGAATGTGTAATTCAACGATTTTAATATAAAAGAGGGTATAAGAGTTAAGGAGAGAGTGATTCACAAATTAAAATAATCAATTGTAAAGAAATAAGCCGATATCATTTAAAATGATTAACATTTATTTATGGTTTAGTCTATATTAATGTATCTGTTTTTTTTTTCATATTGAAATAAGCAAGTAAATATTTGGACAAAATATAAATTCAAACAAAAATCTACTCAACCATATACATTTGGATTCTAGTTCTTCATGTAACACTCACAATATGCATTCGTAGCAAAGATATGCAACATCTATCCATTCTAAGAAACAAGACGTACGTGTGAATAACGTAATATATGGCTGATAATACACTATGCAGAAACAGCTTTATTCCAGAAATAAATATTGACGACCTAGATATTTAAATTTCTGTCCTACCCACACATTCATTTTCTTTGTAAAAGCTACTAAAGTATTCTTGGTAGAGTTGACATTAAGTCCTACTAATTGAAATTGACACCAGGAGTAGCATTGAATTCTTTCTAATTATTAAAGGTCTTCAACATTTTCTCTCCCACATATGGCTACATCATCAGCATTCTTTTTACTGGTGTGCAGGATAACAGGTCAGCGAAGCCATACAAAGATTTATTTACTGTCAGCTGCAATGCACTGCTTCGCCTCCGCTTCTATTAATTTGCAAAGTAATTGCGACTTTCGTTTGGAAGTCGCTCCATCTACACCCTATTAAATAATACTTTTTCGATAGCTTCATATGAAGAATCGCCAAAAACGTTTTTTAATGTCCATGTTTGTGCCTCAACATGCTGTCAACATGTTTGTTCTGACATAATCATCTACCGCCTCTTCTATCGTATTCAAAAGAACATACTTTTTTTTAAAACAATTGATAGATCTTTGCGATTTAGAATGTGTTATATACTTTTCTTCATTGCTTTTGGTATGGAACTGATCTGGCTTTTCTCCAAACTGCTAATATGTTTCCCAGCTTTAGACTGATTTTAAACTTCAACAATGAACACATTAACTTATTTGATAAAAGTGGAGTTTACAAGATCAAATGCGATGCAATTTATATCAGAGGAATAGGTAGAAAATTAAGAATCGGAATCAACGAACAGCGAAAACAACGTAAATCAAGTTTCTTCCTACACTTAATTAACGGTCATACCAGTCACAAAAATGAAAATATAACCCGTTTACATAATCATAACAAAAGTGTTAAATTATCTTAATTGGAAACATATGAAATAGAGAGGCATCGCATTGATGAGACGGTCATTTTGTTGAACGAACACTTGGAATATAATAATTGGCCCATTTACCTATATTTCAAATTAACTTTCTCTTATTCTTACTTTTTCAATTCAAATTCTTTAAGTAATTTAATTTTTTCTACATATTCACATCATATTTTGATTTAAAAATTAATTTAATATTACATTCATCATTAAATTTCATGTTTATTTTCATACTTTTTATTTCGCTTGTTGTATATATGTGGTATTCTTTCACACAGACACAATATACAGATTTTAAAATCTTTTTTTTTTATTCCTGAAATATTTTCGGATTCGTTTGGACCATTTTTTTTATATTTTTATATTGCGAAGCCTTCCTTAGTCCATATCTGCGATCACTGTCTCGCAGTTAATTTTAATCTGTTGTTTCGTTTTTGTGTGTCTTTTCTTCTGCCGTGTATGTTTTTTAAACGTCCTTTGTCGATTTTCTAATTTTTAGATTTCTTAATATGACGTTTTGTAATTACCAACCTTATTAATTTTATCACTTTTGTTAATATTATACTATATTACTCAATTTTAACATTTAATTATAACTTTCAAAAATTAAAAAAAAAAACTGTTATATAATAGTGAAATTATATTATCACTGCATTCTGTTTCAATGTATTTTGCTTTTCGACTTGTAGAAGACCTAAAAATAGCATTTGCGCGGCGGAACATGTACATTGAGAGAAATATCCTTTTCATTTAAAAGGAATTGCATTAAACCAAAAGTTTTTGTGTTTTCTATATGGCCAATATGATTTGGTATTTCCTTGAAATAAATATAATTTTAAATTCACGCATTTCTTCGGAAATGATGCATTTTTCGATGAAACAGTTTATTCTTTTAAGTGAAAGATATTGATAGTTGATTCAAATCCTCTTTATTTTGAACTTGAGAACGATGCAGATTGGCAGAAAACCGTAAGCATTTTGATTCAAGAGGTTTTTCTTTTCTTATAACATTTATTCATTTTAGACTTAAAAGTAAACACAACAAAATGCCGTAATCATTTTCAGTCGAAATGAAAATGAATTATCTCCAAAAACTCAGCACTAAGAAAAGGTTTTGCCGTTAGAATGTTGTAAATTCTAGTAGTATTGGGGGAGTTTGTCGTAGTGACTATCCTAGCACTCTAGTTTGCTGTTAAAGCCGTTTGTTCTGGTAAATGTACCAGATTAGTATGTTACGATCGTAGTTTCCAGCCTATTTTATGCGAAATATTATCTGTTACTGGAATGAAATAGGAGATACGCCATCTGTGCGATAATTTCTCTACTATACATAAGTATATGTGCTCATCTACTGTACTATATGGGGAGAAAACTGCTATACGAAAATAAAATCCGATATTTACTTTTACTTCCATGTAAATATTTAGTTAAATTAATAAATACTGCGCTAGATTTAAATAAATTTACTAACCAAATTATTTGTTTGATCGATTACAAGAATATTTTTGATATTCCTAAATTAAAAAATAATTTAGTAACAGTAGCCAAATGCATAAAAAGTGGTTGAAAACAACAAGATCGTTTTCCCGTTTATAACAGTTTTAAACCCTTCAAACACTATATACTGCTGTAAGTTCCTTGATTTATAAGTAAATCAGCATTAACTGAAAGATTCCAACTATCTCTGAAATTTCTTTAACCTCGCGCGAGAAATATTCACTTTTGTTCATTATTGTTTGTATATCTGAGACTCATGCTCGTGGGAACATGAATAAAACTAAAATACTTTCACGTAATAAAGCACACAGCTTGAATACAGATGCTTGCATTTTCCTTTAAAAGGCAAAGGTTTTAAATGAATATATACATGCCCGGCCACGCAAATAAACCAAAACGTCCAGCTTTTTTATTTAAAATACTGTTTATAATTCAATAATACTTAAAAAAGACTACAATATGTTAATATGTACATAATAATAACAATATAATATGTAATATGTATTGTCTTACTTAAACAGAAGTTATACAGATATTATAAAATATTAATCAAAACTAAGATGTATTCCATTTAATTACGCTTACTTTTCGTCGAAAAGCATGTACTTAAGAAGAAAATAGTCTTCTGGCAAAACAGCACGCCACTTTCAATTAAAATAAACACTTTTCTGAGAAAAGGTATTCTTTTCGTTGAACACGATAAAAACCAAAAGTTATAAAACTTTTCATTTAATGCAATCTCTTTTCTCAGTGTAGTCTTAAACATATCTAAAGGTTTTTATTTTTTTATTTATTGATTTTATAAGGATTAGCAGGATGTGGCAAGAACAATCCCATGTTCTCCTACTGTTTTAAAAGGCTTATTTCAGCCTGTCGCTGCTACTTATATATTTAGCCGTTACTGTAGCTTCCTTGTTAAGTTTTCGATTATCCTTATGTAAGTTTTCTAAGGTGACAACTGTTCTCTCAGAAAAGTGTGTACATAGGGGAAGGAAAACTTTCAGTAAAGCTTACATCTGGCCACAAATTGTATTTCTTCTTCGGCATATGTATTGGGTTCAAGTATAGCTGTCCCGAACAATCTCGAATGGAGCTGTAATCATAGGAATGTAGTGTCTTCCCATGCCACATCAAAAGAAATTATTATTTCATAGACTCTAAAATTTAATTTAAAATATATATTATTACATTTATCTAAACCGCTTATCAAAACACGTTTCAAAATTTCCAGCAAGTAAATGAGATTATACGATGGTACCAATCGTATTTTTGAATAAATGTTTATTTAAAAAACAGTAAGCCGTAGATATAGCAGTAAAATTAATAAATTGACCAATACCTAAAACTGAGATATCTGGTTGTGAATAACATCTTCCATTGTTTGCTTTTAGAAATCCCGTTTAGATGAAATTGAACCTTTTTTCCAGTACGAGAGATTACGAATACCAAGTGATATCATAGAAGCAAAATTACTTAAGACATTAGATCTCCTGGGAGTAGAATGTAGAAAGTATATAGATATGGTTCAACCTACTTTAGACAAACACGTTACACAATTGGACCGAGAAAAACTGAAGTTATGCATACGTGAAATGGCAAGTATTAAAAATATTTTTAATGTAAACATTTGTATGAAATACGTCGCCATATTATTGTAGGAAGACATAGAAAGCTTAGCCAGAACAATATATAATCCTAAAACAAAGAAGAAATCATTCCGAAAAGCACAAAAACTCTATCAGAGATTGGTCTTATTAATTGATCATGTGAGTATACAAATTCTTATGTATAGGACCATAGTTTTACCTATTATTGTTAGTAAGAGAATACAGGTAAATTTGTAAAGATTTTAATGTTGCATAATTCATTTTGTTCGACATGTGGGTGTAGAATACAGAAGTTGTTCGGCTAAATTATTTCCTATTCACTGTGTAGCTGTTCTTAATGTAAACCCTCTTTTAGCATAGAAAGAAAGAAAATGGTTACTACTTAAAAGAAATGTTACTGTTTCAATTTCACTTATAGATATAATTGTACACATGTCCGCTATAAGTTGTAAATATTATGTCTAAAGTGCGCTGTTGGGGTCCAGGAACATTGAGCGTTTTTTGTGGATAAGCATTGATAAGTTTTAACGCATTTGTAAAAAAAATATTGTTAGGTATGTGTCAGGTATGTTGATACATGTTGTAGTTAAGGAGTTACTATAGAAAACAAGTTGTTGTTATTATAAATATTAATTAATAAAATACTAGTTGTGTCAGTGTAGACAATTTTTATGTACCAGTGTACATCATAGTCAATGGACATTACAGTGTAACCTACAGTACAGATACGCGAACGACTATTGAACATTTGCGAAATTTATTTTCGCGATTTGGATTTCCTAAGCAGTTGGTGTCGGATAATGCTACTACTTTTACATCAGAATCATTTAAAAATTTTTTGAAGTTTAACGGTATAGAATTTAAAACGTCTCCTCCGTATCATCCGGCAACAAATGGTTTAGCTGAGAATGCTGTAAAAATAGTGAAACATGCTGTATTGAATGTAATAACTAGAAATTCCAGTAATAATTTTAATTTGATATTAAACAGATTTTTAATGGATTATAGGAATTCAGTTCATTCTACTACTGGAGAAACTCCAGCAAAATTATTATTGGGACATAACATTAGGACTAGGCTAGATTTATTATTACCGGATTCAGGTACAAATACCCAAAATAAAAGTGTAGTACTTAAAAATGTTAAAGAAAAACAACAAAAACAGATTAAGAATTATAAGGGTAGTAGACTGCGGATTTTCGCTGTCGATGATAAAGTTAGTGTACGAGATTATAGATTTACGAAACCATCATGGATTCAAGGTATTGTTAAAAAAAGACTGGGACAGCGAACATACTTAGTCTATGTGCCAGAAATAGACAAAATGTGGAGAAGACATTTAAATCAAATGTTGGATTTTAGTCAGTTTTCATTACCTACAGGAAATGATAGTTATGGTGAAATGAATGAAAATATAGATGAAAAACCATGTCAGACATCTGATTCAAATGTCTCAAGTGAAAGTAATAGTATAAGGAAATCTCATAGGAATAAACGAAAACCTATGCGATATGGAATGGGCGAATAATTATCTACAATTTAAGGAGGGGAGTGTTAGGTATGTGTCAGGTATGTTGATACATGTTGTAGTTAAGGAGTTACTATAGAAAACAAGTTGTTGTTATTATAAATATTAATTAATAAAATACTAGTTGTGTCAGTGTAGACTATTTTTATGTACCAGTGTACATCATAGTCAATGGACATTACAAATATACAACTAGTTTTATACGAGCTCAGGCGTTCATTGTCGTCTAACTTAAACACGTTAACAATTGTTGCAGGTTATCAACGCTATAACATCTACAACAAGTTTATACTATAAGCGTACCCTCACAGTAGACTAAGACTGCTACATTTATAGCATTTAGATATTTAAAGCAAATGCAAAGGATAATCACATTTGTGTGTTTCAATTGAAAATTAGCATTTATGAAAGCGTGGAATTTTGTTTTTTTTTATAATCGAAATGTCGATCAAACTTATAATGTGGTTGAAAATTGGAAATCGTGAAAAACGTGTTAAAAACAAGTGTCGATTTTTGTGTTTCATTGGAGAAAATAAAGCGTCTTGACATAAGGGGGTGTGAGCTTATGTGGTTTAAATGAGCTTATGTTTTTAAAGAGTTGGCGTTTCGGATAAACTAGAACTACGTGCGAGGGTGCCTCAGTGGTCGGTACTTCGCCCAACTTTGTTTTTAATGTACATCAACAATATGGTAGATGCTACGGAATGAGACAACACCGTGATTATTAATTAAGCTGACGATACTACTATTTTAATTATCGCAAATACTGAAGTAGAAGCACTGACCATGCTCCAGTACACTGTTGAAAATTTTAACACTTTTTTGACTAATTTAATAGTCAGGAGAGGTCCACACTCTTTTCGTGTTATTTTGTCGAGAACTATAGAAGTTTAAATTTGACGAGCAAAGATAGTCAAGTATTGTCTATTGCTAAGGGGTTATTTTGTCCAACTGACACGTGGAATTATAAAATACTTCTAGTCACATTTTATTTGATCTAGACTAGACAAATTTACTAGCTGTTTAACTAAATGAATGCGATCTATTGGGTGTTTTAACACCATTTTCTAAACACAACGTCTTTTTATTATGCAACTCCTATTTCTTAGTGCTATAATATTCTCTCTTTAAGACGTTTTCTCAATTATAAATATGCAAAACCACTCATTCACAAGTTTTGGTTTCAACTAAACGTACCAATTTTAAAATGATTTTTTGAGAACCATTATAAAATTAAGTGAATGTTTATGCTATTTGATTCAAGTCTAAACTAATTGCGTAAATAGATGTTCCCAATACATCTTTAAGATGTTGAATTTTTTTTATGCCCACTGGAATTAACGTTTAATAACACGAGGTTACACTTTGCAAGTCAGTCACATTTGGTGGTTTGTTTGGATATGTTAATACGGAGAATCAAACACGAAAACAGATACACGTGCAATGCAGGTGGTGCGTATAATGCAATACTGTATTAGAATAGGTGGGGTTTCTATATCTCTATCCGAGGGAAAAATTCTGATTGGTTGACGCTTCTAAATGTCTAGAAAAATAGTCAATCCTCATATCTGAACAAAGAATTCACACGAAATTCTAGTAATTTCTGTTCTATTAAATACGCGTAGTCAACTCGTCTGGCAAAGTTTGGAAAAATCAACACTAAAATATTTGACTAGCGCAAAATTAACGCCAACACCGTAATATTTTCAACAGTGTAGAGTATATTCTTTAATTGAATAGTATGTAACTTCAAACAAATTGCATGTGAATAAAGAAAAATCGGCTTTAGTTAAATTCAATTAAATATATAATAAAATTAATTAACAATCTAATGATGTTGGGCAATGATAGCTTCAACTGCAACCACCACAACGATTGCAGTGCAAAAAAAAAAAGACTGACGAAGAAACGAATTTAGTCATGCAGGGTTTGGCGAGATACTGCAACATTGAAACTCTAAGCACAGCATAAAGAATAACCAGAAATCTCACTTCCACCTTATTCCCTATGGTCACGATTTTATTTTTTGTTGTTTTTTTATACAACGCCACGAGTCTGTGTAGAGAAATATAGCAATGCGCAATCGCACCATAAAATCGCCAAGAATTGATTGAAAAAGGATATAAAAATCGGCAGAATTTAATTGAATAGGTCCATTTAATCATCGAAGTGAAGCTTCTGATTATTCCTTATTTTGTGCTCTAAGTACACTGAAGGCATGCCAGGACGTTTTGTATTGCACGCTTGCTAATTTATCGTACAGGGAATCCAGTAGACAAGCATTTGCGAGCTTAAAGATGTTTACGGTCCCTGCTTTATATATTTATGAGCTTCTCTGTATTGCGTGTAAAAATGAGCTATTAAGTCGTTAGATTATAATTATAGCACAAGACATAGGCGCATCACATTATTACTTGAAAAACGCCCACGTCAAAGAACCAAAGAGCTGTAATTTATAACGGCTATAAATTCCAAACCGCTTTGTCAGCACAATGTAAAGAAATTAAAGATTTCTTTAAAAAATAAACCAAAGTTTTTTTTATGTTATATAACTGTCACTGAAATAACACGCAAGAATAAACAAAATTGTTGCAGTATGGGCAGTAAATATCGTTTAAACTAGACATTAAAAATATAAATTAAAGTTTCGGCAAATATTCCAACAATATCCGTGTGATGTGTTTTTATTTGTGGATAAGCACAATACTAAAAAAAAAACAGCAACACAAATTATATGGGATAGCTAGCTTAGGGCCGGTGGTATCGTGTGTTTAAATTTCGTGTTGATATATCAATTTTTAGACGGTACTTTTCTGATTCTGTAACTTTACGACAATGCACATTTCACATAATGTCATATCACTTTTAATGCAACTATTTTCGACAGGTCCGAAGGTGATGCTCTAGAAAAGTGATATCGCTTTTAATATTTTAAACGTCGTATCTGATCGTGTCGGACGATTGTGCACGACAAAGTTACAAAAACGCCAGTATCGATAATACCTTATTTGTGATTCTGTAAAATGTTAGATTACTATAATGTTGTACTGTTGCTTTGAAACAAAATTTGTGACATTAATGCTCTGTTTCATAAGCGCTTGTTAAATTTTAACACAGATGCTGCATTTTGACATAACGCTAAATGTGAAATTTTTGTTTCACGAACGTTTGTTAAATTTAGCATATTGTTAAAACATGTGTCAATTTAACATAAGTAACAACCTCTGTTAATTTTTAGCATTAGTTTTAAAAGTGACATACATACGCATCATATTATGTAAGCTTTTAACTTAGGAATAAATATTATTTTAATAAGTATATATCTACCATTATTGAGAATACTGATTATACACGCGACGTTTTATTTGAGGAGCTCTCTGAATCTAGTTCTGAAGATGAAATTATGGAATATGCTTTTCTAATGGTAAGGCGTCCTTCGGATTTTCAGAGATAGAACAAATCCATTTGACTTATATGATAAAATTGATTCTATATTCAGATATAGATTCAATAAAGCCACGGTTAAGTTTCTGTATGAAAATATTGGCACTAATTTAAAAACAATAACAGAAAGAAATAAACCAATTAACCCTATGCAACAAATATTATGCGTATTAAGATTTTATGGAACAGGTACACTTCAAACTGTACCGGGGTACCATATAAACGTTAGCAAAGCTTCTGTATGCAGGATTTTAAAGAAAGTAACTAAACATATAGCCAGCTAAAAAAGGAATTTATAAATATGCCTGAACAGGGCAACATAAATAAAATTGAAGTAGATTTTTTCAAATTGCGTTATTTCCAAACGTAATCGGTGCAATAGACTATACCCATGTACATCTAAACTCTCCAGGAAGAAATAATGCGGAATTATTTCGAAACCGCAAGCGTTACTTTTCCATAAATGTGCAGGTTGTGCGTCACAACCTTGAGATTGGAGATTTTTAATCAATTTTGCACAATTGCCAAGTTCAACGCATGATAGCAGAATTTTCAACGACTTACTTAAAACATGAATTAGAGAATGGAATGTACCCTGACTGTTACTTATTAGAAGATAATGGTTATCCCTGTATAGTCAGTACATTATTACATGACATTTGATATAAATCCATACAACTTATAATAATATCGTTGAAACGTCTTAGACTGATGATTAAGTACGAAGCTAATAATTAAAAATAGCTAAAAATAATACTCTTACTTGCTTACTATTAAGTACGTACCTACATTTTTAAAATTTGTTATTTTGTTTCATTTAATAATTTAATTTTAACCCATATTTGTATTTTATTAAGTTAAAGAATAATTTAACTAAAATAATTCCTTTGCCATTGAAATATTTACATTTCTTTTCTTAGTCAGAATCGTCTAACATAGAAAACACCGCAGCCTCTTGGCTTTTTATATTAACTTCTTCCATTTCGCTGTCCTTTGGTCTAAAACCCAGTTTTGCTATAAACATAAACTCCCTAATCAGTCCTTGATTCCTGGTAAGTCATGATCATCAAGTTAAATAGGGCGATCCGATAGTTAAATCCTTCGACATAATATTGTCCCATAGCGTATTTTGTCTGCGACCAAAGTTGGTTAACGCCAGCACTTTCTTGGTACTTCGGAGGTTCTATCATAAACCAGTTTACATCCGATA